>VCRD01003265.1:61894-91192 GCA_006783055.1 Trinorchestia longiramus | reverse complement strand
TTAGTCATGATAAGGTGCGTGCGATGCAGTTATGATTAGTCATGATAAGCTGCGTGCGATGCACTAATGATTAGCCATGATAAGGTGCGTGCGATGCAGTTATGATTAGTCATGATAAGGTGCGTGCGATGCAGTTATGATTAGTCATGATGAGCTACATGCGATGCAGGACAGCTGTCACTCATTAGAACATCAAAGACGACGTTCAATCGTTTTCTCTTTATCACACTTGTATTGCAACTCTACTTCTTTGTTTTGTTCCCAATCATTAATTCTTCAGTTCTGAATGTACATTCAGACTGGTACATTATACGATGTATTTGTTTCTAATTGTTTAGCTTGTTTCCTAGCTTGGAGTCAAAAAGTGCCAGAACTTTTCTTTCATTATACGAATATTTTCGGAAATTGGCATCCGTTCTATTGCCTTTTTTTCGCTATTTTATTTAGTTAATTTTTGCCCATGTCATATTTTTTTTGGAGTCGGATTCTTTAATTTTTCCTCATTTCCTTGGGTTAATGAAAATAAACAAATGCAATTTTGAATCGCTAAAATAGCGTTCAAATATAATGTTCTTATTTTAATTCCTTAAGGGCGTGAGATAAAGTTCAGAGGAAAGAAAGAATCGTCAAATTTCTTCGAAACGAACACCCGCTGCTAAGACGAAAATTTATAAAATGTGGTCTCATTTACTGATAATACTTTTAGTTTATTTATTAGTACATAAAATTTTGACGATGTTATACCATGATATTTTTTTCTGTGTCACGAAGGTCGTTGTTTATCAAAACGAGAGGCCTCTCAGTTCTTCTGTTGTAGGGTCAACTTTTCATTCTGAAGAGCGTTAAGCTATTTAAGTTTTCAGATGTAAAACATTTATGCAGAAGCTTCAGTACAGCCGAACTGGGTCGAAATCCCGCCTAGGTTTTTTTCTGTCATATGAGGTCTCTTGACCCTTGTGCTGCCAAGGAATCGCGTTACTTGTATCATATTTTTACTTATGAGACATTTTTTAGCTTATCTTCAAAAAATGATCAAATTTTAGTACGACGGGAGTTTGAGCGGAACGTTTGTGGACTGGCTTGTCATGTAGTCGCCAGGGATAGTCTCAGACTTTCGTTCTTACGTGGAAGATGAATTGTAGATCGCAAGTCTTGTGCTCGAGAGTATCGTGGGCACCAAGTATCGAGCCCCAAAACCAATATCGGAATGCCACTGTTCGCTCCTTGTTGCGAGCGTCGTAGGCTCCAGCACGGCTTCCAACATGCCTCCCGAGCCTCGCTTTATATACTGCATGCCCGCAGCTTCTAAAAATTCCATTAAATCATCTGTGTAGGCGCTCCTCCAGTTCTTCTTCAAATGCTCTTTGTTTTGATTGATTTATTTGTTGGTGCACCGCTGCTGCTTCCTTTTCTTTCATACTCAGGGGAGAAAAAATCAGAAGATATATTTCCTGCCTACGTTTCAGATGTCATCGATTTGTACATTTATTTTAAGTTTTTTGAGCCTCTGAGGAAAGAACTTTGAGTCGAATAGGAAGGATGAATTTGGGGATTATGTTTGGATGGTTTAATCTTTGTTTCTGGAAGATCAAAGACTCGGGAAAATTGTTTTTCTCAGAATCAAAAATGTAATTTATATATTTTTTCTGGCCCTTCATGTTTTGATTATAGTTGCATCTGGACTATTCATTTCTCAGTATGCAAACCCATTAGTTTTGATATAATACAAATCAAATAATGAGACATATATAACAGCTAAATTTAATCTGATAGAACAAAGCGGGATGAGTGCACACACGTTAAAGAGTGCGTCGTTTGTATGTTTCATAATAGCTTTTCACCAGCTTGGTCGACTGGTGAGCGAATCTGCTTGCGAGCGGGAAGACCCGGGTTCGAATCCCGCTGCCGACATGGTTGACGCGGCTAGAAATACGGCATGGGACTTAGGTAAAACAACCGAATAATTATCGAAGTAATTATCCGACCCAAGAATGGGCCAGAAGGTTCGTTCCTATAGCCTCTTTCTATTCTATTCTATTCTATTCTTTGAAGTTCAGAACTATGCCGCTGTACGTATACAGTACGCAACAGTCATAGTGCTCTAGTCTTTGCAGGATTATACAGAAAATATATTATAGAGGACACTGTGTGGTAGGTTTTATCGCCACCGAAATGAAATATGTAATCACTCTTTTAACCCTTTCACTTACTGATGATTGATTTTTCTATCATTCGAAATTTTTTTCACAAACTTTAAAACAAAATACTCCTCAGTCATTTTCAGATACCAGCAGGTTGAAGACGAGAGCAGTTTCGACTCCCATACATCTATATAAAAAAACGTTTTGTGGTGCTTTTACTTCGTCATTATTGATCAATAAACTATGCATCAATAATAAAAGAAATTTATGCAGCTACATTATGCAGTAAAACTACATTATGCTGAATAGTTTTTTCATATATTTTTTTTGGGGTAATATGATTATCTACATATATAATAGACAATGTATCTCTATATCTGTGTGTGTTCGTCCCGTTACTTCCTATCTATTACTGAAGACAAATTATTGAACTGAAGTCAGCACGGGTGTGCAGGTATTACAAGCATTGTCTTGTGAATACAAAAGGCGCCGGATCTTTATAAAATACTCAATTTTTTCTGTTATTAGCTTTTATTTCTTATACGACCATGATATCGGTACATAAGATACAGAATAGAAGTTCTGTATATATTGATGAAAAATATTCTCGGGTAAAACTGAAAATTATATTTTATTTCATAAATCCTGAATTTGATCACTTTTAAACCAAGGAATATCAACGGGTACTATTTGGGCCATGTTATCGGTAGATAAGATGCAGAAAGGTAATTCTGAATGAAATTAACACAAAGTATTCATTAATATTATGGTGAATACAAAGTATTCATTTCAAACACAATAATTTGTTGTAAATCTTCAATTCATTTATCTTTACTAGCAGAAGCCCGTGTAGATTACACGATTTCAATAATTCTCACTTCCAAGCATATAAGGTTAGGTATGAAGGAAATGAATTTTATAGGCATTCTTTGATATGGAAAGATTCCTGAAATAATTACTGTAATTTGAAATCAAATTTTTTGTATAATTCAGTTTACATTAGGGTAAAAATATAATTTTGTTTGAATATTTTATATACCAGCATTTTTATTTGCTTCTTTTGGTGCAGATGTAAGTAGTAGAGGGTACTCTTGTAAATAGGGCAAGCGAACTTTTCCATTGTGACAGCAATTTAGTAGCTCTCCTTGAAATCTAAAAACAGAACAGAAGCGACATATGTATGACATTCATGAGACCTACATTAAATTGTTCGTTATTTATTTGAATTGTGTTCAGCCTTCGTTCTTGGTTTCGTGCTCTTATATTTGAATTATGCTCAATTATCTCTTTTTGGCTCATATTCGCTCTTCTTTCCTGGTAACGATTTCTTAAATCGTTCAAGTAAACATCTCTTTTCGCTTGAGTCATGCGAGCTCTTCTTTCAGCTGCTCTATTCTTAGCTTCCACCAATTCATGCTCTCTATCCGTGACATTCATATTTTGTCTTCTTCGTACCATAAAGTTCCAGTTCATATCTCGAATAGATTACCTTTCTTCCGTTCTTCGTCTGTCTCGAAATCTTCTTTGTCTCTCTCTGGCTAATTCTCTCCTCCGCTCCATTGTGAAGGGCGAACGCAGAGCGAGTAGCCTATTAAATAATGGGAGGATAATATTCATTGGTACTTTTCACAATCTCGTTTACTGATTAATTACTAATTATTCTTCTTGATCTCTCGCCACAAGAGCAAATACAACCTCTTATATATAGTATCTTCGTAGACACGATACCGCTAGTCACGGCGCTTTCATAAAAATGAGGAGCGTTACACACGAACTTAGTTTTAAGCGTATTAATATATAGGTAATAATTTGAAACTAGTCAAATCTAAAACGTAAAGTTTCCACGAAACCTGTCTCTTTTTTTATATTCCAGGGACGTTCAACTTTCTTTTTGGTATTGTATGTTCATGTTTTAACTTTTTTGAATAAACTGCTGTGAAGTAAATCTCTCAAGCTTACAAACAAGACCAACTGAGCTTTGTACAAGTATTATGTAGTATCTTTACTACGAGCGTTAGAAGCTAAACATATAGACGCGAGAGCTCACAAAGCGTGTTAGAAGGATGCTGAAAATTATGCATTTTTTTTTTGATCGGCCTGACCGGAAGAAGTTAGTATAAAAGTTACCCGTATTTTGATGCTACATATTTTATGAGTGATTTTTTTTTGACGCTCGATGTCTAAAAGTCTTACAATTCATTACAGAGATGATCATTGTCATGAGTAAACAAGTTTTTAATTTTATTGGCTCTCATTTTGCATATATTTTTAATGAGCTGCTAACAATGACAGCATTGCCCAAAACACGAGTCGAGGACCCGATATTATTCAAGGGCAACTCGGCAGTTATTTCTTCTCTGCGCGAATATTAAAAAAAACAATTTCAACATTCGCTGTCAGTGAACTGTTTTGGTCGACAGTGTCTATTCATAGTGCGCTGTGAGTGTGGAGTTTCAATTGGAATTTCATTAGGTCGTGGAAGCATGTGGTTCTCAGAAAACATCTTTTTGCTCTTTAATGTCTTCTTTATTCATCTGTCATGGTTTTTGTTTATTACCGCGTGCGAACTTGCCTGACTATTTATTTATAGTGTGCAAGCTTGCCCTTTCATTTATTTATAGCGTGTGACCTTGCCCAATTATTTTTTTTATAACATGTAACCTTGCCCGATTATTTTGTTTGTAAAGTGTGACCTTGTCAATTATTTGTTTATAACATGTGACGTTAACCGATTATTTATTTATAGCGTGTAACTTTATCCGCTTTTTTAATTATAACGTGGAAGTCTGCTCGAGTATTTATTTTTACCATATGAGCTTGCCTGGTTCTTTATTTATAGCATGTAAACTTGCCTGGTTATCGTACAGCCAACAGCGCTTCGAACCAATTTGTTTGAGTTCCGAGGCGTTCATGTGAAAAATTTTGGAGAACAGGTTTGTGAAAAGCTGGAAGGTCTTAAAAGGGTCATATATTTGATGAATCTAGTGTAATTTATTGTGTTACTACTCATCATATTTCAGCATGAAGCGCCTTTTCGATTGCAGTCTATGTGCCCTCAGAAAATTGCGGCTTGTTCATTGCCGTAGGTATGCTGTCTCTGAAGTATTAGTGTTGTGAAGTAATTACACTACACTTGTGTTGAAGAAGATCCTTGTTATAAAAGTTGTGTGGCGTCAGTACAACTGCGTAAGTAATGCGTTACATTCGTACGACAATAGTGGCGTCAGTACAAGTGCGTTACTAATGCGTTACATTCGTACTACAATAGTGGCGTCAGTACAAGTGCGTTGGTAATGCGTTACATTCGTACGACAATAGTACTATCTGATGAACTGCTTCAAGTTTCTTTGCAGAAAGCGGACTTGATGGAAGCAGAGAAATTCGTGCGAGTCAGTACGTGTTGCTGTGTAGGTATACGTTTTTATGTTCTTATCTATTCTAACTATTGTTTCCTAACAGTTGTATCACTATTGTGCACCAAGAGTCGTATAATTATTGTGTAATGTGGGACACTTTGAATGTGTAAATGATGATGAAAATTGATGACCGAGAGTATGATTATTACTCTTCCTCCTATCCTTGTTTACTCCTGGTGCCTGTGCGTGATTAAGGTGCCTGTGTGTCATGGATGCCGTAACTCTGTACAGCATGAGACTTGGGTAGCAATACAAGAATATGTTAATCGGCTCTTTCCTGTTGCTATATTTTATTCTATTTTACTCGCCAATGAGTGAATAAGAAATATGTATTTTAGATGTTACATGCTTTTGTAATCGTGCACATGCTTTTGGCTCTTCTGAATGTGAGATTACGAACGCTGAGAAAAATTTCACAGCTACACAAACATTTGTAGAGACTTGTGCTTTGAATATTCTGTGTACATGTTACGACCACGGGTACACATGTATTCGCTTACTTACTCATCATATCTGATCGTAAGCTTACATGTTATGTACTTTTGCGCCTTAACCATGGCGTGCACATATGTATTGAAATAGTTGTATATGTATAAATATATATAGTTTGAGCGCTTACGTTGTATGTGCGTGCATTTAATGACGTACAGATGAGCGCATAATATCTGAACTTGTGTTACTTACACTTACAGTACGTATCTACGTGTGTTATTCACATACGTGTAGCGTGTACTGGTTCACTATAGGTTAGTGCACATCTCTATGCAGTACATAAGAAGCGACCAAATTCGAGCGTCGTTGGCAGAAGATACTTCAAGTTCGATATCCCAAGTCAAAGCACGTCCTCCGCGTCCATCCCCATCTTCTGAGCTCTCATCTTCCATCGGACGGCCCATCCATTCTTATCCAGGGCTCTGGCGCCTGAGCCGCACCAGCCCCAAGGTGCTTCATATTTCCGTCATAGCCGTTCAATTTTAGGCCTTCATGTTTCAACTGGCAAAAGCTAATGGACCTATTATCGAACTTGACTAAATTAGTGGTCGTTGCCTTAGACTTACTGAACATCTGAAGGAATTACTCGCTCCCACGATTTTATCATGTTATAGTTCACGTCGGAGAATTGCTGCCGTGCTTAAATTGGGCTCTGGGACATCAAAGGATACCGAAAGCAATTTGGTGAATTTTTATAGCTTGTTTACGCTGTCTGAAGACTTGAGGTTGCGTAATCTTAACAATTTCTGCCTATGAAAATGTCAAAATTTTCGCGGTTTGGAGCTTTTTGATTCCAGAGATCAAACGAGAAGTATTCTGCTCAAGCTGTTTAGAAGCTGATTACCTCAATGTCACTCATTATTCGTATTTATGTTTAAGTTTAAATTTGTGAAGCGTAGGTTGTGAGCAGCCGTTGCAATGCAATACAGAGTCGTACAGAACGTTGGTGTTATCGCACAGCACCGAATGATAAACTCCAATTGCGTGTTCTCTTGGGAAAATGGTGGGTGTCTTCTTGACAGAACCAATTCTCCTTTAATGGGATGTTAGGGACTGGAGATGGTCTCGAGAATTCTCCGAGGTTTTGCTCTAAGTGTGCGTTATGTTGCTCGTTAGTGTCGGTGTTGTCTTGCCCTGAGAATTAGAGTGCCGCTACCTTATCTACCTCGGACCATCTAATTATTCTGTCCCTGCAAGTTTTCTCTGAAATTTATTGTAAATATTCACCTAGCGGCGTGTACCGTAATCTTCTTGAGTCAATATAATAGCTGGTTTTATTTTTATTCCGAGATTTTATGGGTCAACGTTCGAAATAATGATTGTTTTTGATATTGTTAGTATTATTTTCATTATTTTTGTTCACACGTTGAAGTGAACCCGGAGTACATAATTTACCATGGTGTAATCCCACTACTCCTGACTTAATGCAGTTTTTATGTGATGCAGCATAGGATCTATTGCTTTCCTTTAGTTAACCATTGAATTACTTGAAGGAAACCTCAATTTGTATCCTTTAATGCTACGTTTCTAGTTTCAACGTCATGTACTTTCTTTGTTCATAGCTTTCTCAGTTAAAGCCGTTATGAAAATTCCACTGCAGCGACATTCAATCGCTTAGGCGTTATTCTGCTTATTGCATCTTCAAGATATTGAAGTTTTATGACGTGTTGAGAACTTCATACTCGACTGAGAGAGTTTTAATGTTAGCAGTTGTTATGGGAATACTTTAAACGAACTTTTTGTATTAATTATTGTGCACGCATGGAAGATTTCTTTTCGAGGACGTTTGCCAGCATTTTAATTCAGCATTTCTTTGAATCATCTTCATTTTCATATATTAATTTTACTACTTTGATTTGCTATCTTGATTTTAATACTTTGAGTTTAATACCCTAATTTTAGCATGTTATTTTAATATCTTGTTTTATGGGGCTTTTTTATGCTAAATAATTGTTTATTTTATCTGCACTGTTATTTTTTGTTAATTTTGTTCGGTTTTGTTGTACAGATGTGTGTCACGTTATACTGATGTGCATTTTCTTTCTTTCGCAGGACACTCGGACAAGAGGGAGCTCGGAAATGCCCTCATCTAAACAACGAATTAGGATTTAAACTACGTTCATTTGACTCGTCAGCTTTGTTGGCCCCAAAGAAGGCCTATGTTCAGTAGGGAAGCCACTTTGTGTAGGTAATTGCGTCAGTGAACGCACTATGGATTAGCACTGCTGTTAATATGGCACTCGTCAACTCTATCGCTTTTGGCGCGTCCAGAAAATCTGACGAGTTTCAATTCCAAGAAAATGAAATAAAGAATTTGAGAGGAAGAAGTAAATGTGATGTTGGCAAAGCACGGGAATTGTTTTTGAATGAAAGTCAATTATATCCCGAAGATGAACACTCATATTTTGGCTCACAAGTACTTGGAAGTGCCTGTGACACGGGTTTTGGCGGAAGTGAGCCTGTGCAGGAAGCAAGTTGTTCTGGTTCTGCAGAGATCGATTCCGTGTCTGCAACTGTCTCACTTTGCAGACACCTGAATCAGTATGCGGCACCACCTTCCTTCTTATCGTCTGCTTCTGTCGGGCCAAACTCGCCTCTAATTAAGGAGTTATCGTCTACAAATTTTAAAAGTAGGCTAACTCGATCCCAAACTTGTGCAGGAGACCTAAACTTCTCCGATATCGGCTTGCAAGTTGGCCCAAAAGAGATTATCTGCCAAAGGAAGCAAAATCTGTTATCGTTCTATCATACTACCTCTCAAAGCAGATTTGATGATTATGATCCTTATCAGTGTTTAGAGTGTGGTGATTTAGTTGCCGATCACGAAGTGTCTGTAGAAAGTAATGTGGGCGCTGCAAACGTGACTAATCCACTTTTCGAAAGTTTTTATGACCCATTGTTTGAAAAAGGTTCAGACGCTGACTTTTCTTCTATATCTCCTGTGGGAAAATTCTCCTCCAATGGTCGCATCAGAACACGAAGAGCTTCAATGCCAGAGAAGCAAAGTGTCCGCTGTGGCATGTCGCATTCCACCGACACAAGAAATCTTCGTTCTCTTTCTGCCGCATCTCACAGCTGCAAGTTCTCCCAAAATTCCAAGCAATCACTCAAAATCGGCGCTAAAGCGTACCAACTCGATCAGTCCAGTGCTGAAGGGTCACACAGGGACTTCTCTGACAACACCCTCCTCCTCACAAGTCAACTCGTCAACGCTTCTACAAATTCTTCTACGTACACAAAGCTGCTACCTGAAAGTCTCTCAGAGCCCACGTGTTTGTACTCGGAGTCCCTTGCTCGGCAGTCCATGTCCTCCACGTGTGAATTCTTGCAACTTGCGGACTCAGAGACGCGACTTAAACCGCCTCCTGTGTCGCTGGCAACCGCTGAAGATTTCTCTCCTCCTCAGTCCTTGGATTACTTCAAGATGATACCATGGCAGGGCAAAAAGTTCAAGTTCTTTTATTCCTTAGTAAGCCAAGTGTGGCTCACTGCCTTAGTATTGCTCAGCAGTGTCTTCGTGCCGGGTGAGTAAACCTAGCTTAAGAATTTTTTCATTAGTATTGTATTGATGATTTTTTTCCTTTTTTTAATCTCTGCTATTCTGTTTTGCAGGAATTAGATGGTTGAAGGAGGATAGTGTTAAATTTAAAGAAGAATAATTGTGCCTACGCACTGATTTTATTTATTTATTTATTTTTGATATTAGATTTTGTAGGAATTCTCATAGGTACTCTCTGACTGTTATACAGAAGATGAAACAAATTGTTCCCTTAAAAAATTTCGTTTATTTTGCACTGTGACATTAGTACCTGTTTTTTAATGGACTGAAGTTATATTACGTTGTCACCCCTGATATATCGAATTTTTAGGTGATTTTATTTCAGTTCTTCAGTCGTATTAATTTTGTAACAACAAGATAAAACGGTAACAGCAGCATCGTAGGGCCAGGAAATTAGTTGTGTGCATGAAAATTTGAGAAGAAGTAACTCAGGCTAGTGCATAAACTTTGTCCAATTTTGGTCCACTATGACGCGCGCATTCAAAGTGCGATCCAAAAATTGCAGAGCTTGAATTATGAGACTTTGCAACATCGTTGTTATTTTTCTTTTATCTTTCTTACTGATCATGACTTACTTAAGGTCTTCGAGCCTTTTATGCGCAATAAAATCTTTTTTATTGAGGTGAAGAGGTAATTAAAACATTCAAATAGTTTATCACAATACCGCTTGGAATATTTTTAAAGATTGAGCATATAACTTTCAGAAACACTTGGCAAAGGTTATAATAAAATAGAATAGAATTAGGCAATAGAAACGAACCGTTTCACCCATTTTTGGGTTAATACACAAGTCCCATGCCGTCTAAAGTGAGGGCATCAATCATGCACGCACATCTTAATCCCATAAGTCAATTCAGTCACGTACACGCACTTCACTCACGCACAGGCACGCGCACTTATCTCAATCATACACTGGCCCTGGGAGTTAGGGACATAGAATCAGTACGTTATAATACTGGGGAGGGAGGCTCGTCAGCCAACATTTGTCTAGACTATTTTTGAATATATTCACAGTGCCAGCAGAAACTATGTTTTCAGGCAGCTCATTCCGAATCGTAATTGAACATGAATCGTAGTTTGATTATATCAACAAGTTTTTTAGCAGTTCTGAGATATTTTTTACCCCTCAAATACGACTTTTCATGCGGGACAACCTAAGCTTTCCGAGTTTGTCAAGGATGCCTTGAATGAAGTGCTTGAACTTCTTCCAACCGTCAATACAAGGTGTCACAGGAAAATGTACTTGCTCTTTAACTGCCTATTAATCATAGTTTCTTTTGATTTAGGCGCTCATTGACATAGGTAAAAGCTTAATGAGTTAAATTAAAGAAAATAACAATAAATTTAACAGAATTAAATGTCATAAATGAAAACTAGAATATTTCCCCCTACTAATAGGCTGTCAAAGACTGAGTACATATTTTTTTGATACTCTGCAGCACTGGATAACTCTGTGGTTAAATTAGCATTGTCAGCTTTTTGCAGTGCTCGCAACTGAGGAATATTTTCGTGTATACATATGCCAAAAAGTGCAAAAAACAATTACATTTTTTTTGTTTCTTCAGTAATTCAGACTTATCAAAATATTGATGAAATGCATCGTAAATGAAGCGCTATGCATGTGTCATTTGTGTTCATGGGTCTTCCTGTGTCATAAAAATAACGTCGAGGGATGACCCATCCATTGTTGAAATGCAATCACAAGCATCGGTTACTCACGTAAACCTTTGTAGGAATTATAATTTAAATTCAACGGCTTTGCGTAACGCTACGGGCCTCTCAACTTAGTTTAGGGATTCAATTTCCAGCTTTCTTTTAGAATATTATTTGTAAAGTCGACTCTGCGTTATGATTACCTTTGGCACGCACAACAATTAACGTTCAAAAATTTTGATTCATGAAAGAATGTTTCAGTTCATTTCATTCGTTGATATTTTCTTCTCTGTTCATTTTTTAGCAAAGTTTCATTTCTAACACTTTTTCCATTTCAAAATTCGCAATAGATATTTTTTTTGTGCTTGATCGAGCGTTTGTTTCAACATGTCGAACATATGTTATGGAAAGTGGTTCAGTTGAGAAAAAATATTTGGCTGAATTCAAATTTTATTGTTGAATAAAAATCCGTAACCGCCCATCAACTTTTTCACACAACTTTCAAACCCTGAAAAAGCCCATTTTTTTAATTGACACCAAAGTAGGTACGTAAATAGTGCAATGCATTACACTGAACATATGGCTCACCATATATCATGTCTGAATACTTTAATTCCTACCAGAACACAACTGAGAGTTTAGCGAGCAAAAAATGACATATTTTAAACATTTTTCTTAAGGTAATGTAAGGCTCGTTGTAAATTGTATAAACTTCAGTTAAAAATTAATTAAGCCGTGTTCCTTCTAAATAACTTCATGATAAGAACCGAGAAAAATGAGCGCACTATAGCAAATAGTACCTTCATATAACATGACCATGCGGTGAAACCCACGATTCTTGATAAATCGAATCAAGCAACAATACTTTGAGATTGAAAACATTATGTTAGAATCAATTGATATTCTTTGATGAAATGTTCCGTGCCATGTGGGTTTCGTATATCGGGAGCATCGACGACAGTTTGGTCGACACGACTCACTCGATCAGAAGCGGTTCCTAACTTTGCAGTGTTCTCCAACTTCTTCTAATCGGACCGTCCCGACCAATTGCGGACCTCCACCGAGCACCAAACAACTTTGCCAACTCAAACAGAAATATTTTCATTTGAAGCTCTTCTCTGAAACTCAAATGCAATCGAAAACTTGTGCGTTCTCATTTCGGAGCCTTACTCCCTTAGGATATGAGAATAAAGTCCAGCCTCCTTGCGAAAAATCTTGCGCCTTTTTGTGGTGGAGACTATTTTAGTGGCCGTGTAATCTCACGCGCTTGAATTCCCGTGGGAGTGAAAGTTGATCGCAATAAAAACAAGAAATAGTTATTAAGGGGAGTGTTTTCCTATGGTAAATCTGCATCTGACTTCTCGTTCAGAAAAATGGACAGATGAAGATACGTGCAGCGTATGATAAAAGTAGTCTCCTGTTTACGATATTTATTGCATGACTTCCACTTACAGTCAGCATTGGTTATAAGACATTAAGCGTTTGTAAGTCATCGAACAATTTTTCCTGACTCCTAATGGTGGAATTAATGTAGCATCTTCGGTACATTTATTATATATTTTAGACAATGCAGGGCAACAGTCACTTATTTTTATCAAGACTTCAGGCGACTACTAGAATGCACGGTCAACTGAATGGAATACACTGACGAGCAATAGAGTTTCAACACTATCAATCTACATACATAATCGACTATGTATTTCCATCTTGCTGTATCTGTGTGTCCGTCCCATTACTTCCTATCCATTACTGAAGAAAAATTATTGAACTGAAATCAGAACAGGTATGCATGTATTACAAGCATTGTATTGTGGATACCAAAGGCACCGGATCACTATAAAACCCGCCATTTGTTCCGTTATTAACTTTCTTCTCTTACACGGCCTTGCTATCGTTAGGTAAGATACAAAATGAAAGTTCTGTAAACAGTATGGACCACAAAAAAGTAAACCAACTTTAAATGTTAATTACTTCACAGTGAATGAAAATATTTTAGGTCTGTTATATGTATTAAGTGCAGAGAAATGTTCTCCATATAAATGTCGTCACATCAAATTGGTTCCACTTCCATCTCTCACCGATGAGATAAATAATAGCTGTAAAAATGTGAGTAAAAAATTAAAATGTCATTGTAATATTATTTTAAAGAAGTTTTAGATTAAAATTATTTTAAAACGAGTTATAATGATTCACTTAATAAAGCATAACAGAAATGGATTAATAGATACACAATTGAAATGTATATTTTTATTGCAGCTGCCAGCTGCGTTGAAACATTTTTCACATCTTACTTTCATTGATTTTATATCACGTTTAATTACATCAGGATTGTCTTTCAAAATGTCTATTTCACTTCTAATTCGATTCTGCAATTCCTCCAAATCCTGGGGCGGTGAAAATTACACTTTGTTCTTCAAATAGCCCCACAGAAATAAATCACGAAGTGTGAGATCGGGGCTCCTCGGTGGCCATTCAATGTCATGGCCAAGCGCTATTATTTTCCTTCCAAACATGTCTTGCAAATAATTCTTAACGATTAGTGTTCTGTGTGCGGGAGCACCATCTTGCATCCACCAGATACGATTAAGATTTCTTCCGTAAGCAATCTGAAGTTGTGGATTAATTTCTGTGTGTAACATTTGCAAATACTTGTCACCATTTAGCGTTGTAGCATAAAAAATGGTCCAATTACCGATCCGGTGCCGCACAAACCCAACCAAAGAGACACCTTTTCTCTACTCATGCTGATTTCATAGGTATTTTCTTCAGAAGGATGATTTTTCGCTGCATAATGCCTATAGATCTGCTTATTTACTGCTTCATTCATATGAAATGCGCATTCATCTCCCACTACTAACCATTTAGTAAAAATTTCTGGACGTTCAGCAAACAGTGAGCAAATCTTAACCGACGAGGAGAATCTCCTTCGAGAAGTTGTTGCTTAACTTTAGCTCTGTAAGGATAATATTGAAAATCATTACGAACAATTCTTTGGAAGGAGGATGATGACAATTCTGTGCCAATTCTTCTTTTAGATACCTTAGGATTTTCAGTTATTACTTGTCGAACACGTTCAATGTTTTCGTTGGTTTTTACAGTTTTCAATGGTCCTGAATTTCCTTGGTTTCGATTTGAAATAGTACCATGTGTTCTAAATTTATTAACAGTCTTCCAGACAGTCTTCTTGGTTGGAGGGCTTCTTTCAGGAAATCTCTGTTCGAATTCATTTTGATCTTCCTTTAAACTCTTTCCTTCTGCGTAGGCGTTGTTGATGAAAATGCGTTGTTCATTCGTGAGTTGCATAACAATGAGCTTCGTCATTTGTAAATTTAGCTTTAAGTGTTAATTTCCAGAGATTTGGACTTTATTTATACTCTAACCTAAAGCTTTGTATGCACGATACGTATCTCTGTATGTAATGCTGTAAATGAAGCTCGAGTATTTTGATCGAAAGTTAATAATGTTTAAAAGTTGGCTATCAATCCTAATCTTAATATACTTCATGTGCAACTCACATTTTGACAACTATTATTTATCTCATTGGTGAGAGATAGAAGTGGAACCAATTTGATGTGACTTGACATTTTTATGGAAAACATTTCTCAGCACTTGATACATGTAACAGACCTAAAATATTTTCATTCATTGTGAAGTAATTAAAATTTAAAGTTGGGTTTACTTTTTTGTGGTCCATACTGTATATTCAAGAAAAATAGTATGATTCTGATGGTACCACGAGTAAATCTGAAAAATGCATTTTATTTCATAGATCCTTAATTTCATCACTTTTAAACCAAGAAATTTCAACGGGTACTATCTGGGCCATGTTATCATTAGATAAGATACAGAATGGTAGTTCTGCATCTATTAATAAAAATATTCATTCAAAATACAATAATTCATCGTAAATCTTTAATACGTTCATCTTTATAATAATTTCAAAGTAGTCGAATCTAAATCGTAAAATTTCCACGGGAACTGTCTAGTAGTAAATAAACAACGACTGACATAGCATAATTAGCACGATTGATTAGTTTTCTTTCTGAGAAGATGCAGGTGCCCAAGAACGTCAAAGAGTACTGTGCTCAGAACTGGTAACAGTACATCAACAGTTTGTACATTATGATGAACTCTTGTTTGATGATCAATGAAATGATAAAGTATTTACTGTACGTGTATTTAGTTTCAGTATGTCTCTATGCACGCTTGAGATCTCCGTCTTGGATCGAAGAGACTTCCTAGTGGCGTGGAGAAGTTGATTAACCTTGTTTATTACCTTGTTTAGTTTACCTTGTGTACATGTAGAGGAGAACATCTAAGAATGCGTGCGAGATACTCACAAAAATAATCGTCCTAAGTTGTCGAAATAGAAAAGTAAATCTTGCTAATGGAAGGTTTCTCTGCTAATTTATTTATATATTCGTGTGTCAGGTGCATTACCCTCCAAGTTCATTGTTCATGACGATGGATGCCCTCATCCATCACATGAAGGTACAGGTAATGATCGTCTGTATGGAAGAAGGCATTTTTAAATCAGCGTGCGTGAAATAAAAAACTAGATGACTTGATGGTTTAACTTTTCTCTGCTAGTTTCATTCGACCTGCGAGATAAAATTTCCTAAAAAATTCAACAGTTGCTCAAATTTTTTCATGTGTTGATTTATTAAAAAACACTTAAGATTCTCTCGTGCCTTGAAGTAGACAATAATTTATTACAAACGATAGTTTCACACTTGTGTTAGTACATTAAATTTCACTAATCTGAATGCCCTCGCTAATCCTTACCCTCACAAATCTTTACCCTCTGCATTCGCCTTCAAAGCCCTATGAGGCAAGATGTTAATACCCTCGCAAATTTAAATAATATAGTGCCTCACGAGCCTTAAGGACGATAACTGGATGAGGTAGCCACCGTCACATATGAAACCAACTACAAATTTTTGGTCATTGTACAGCGCGAAATTTACGCAGATGAGCGGTAATTTGCTTAAGCCATTGTCTAGTAACAGTACCTCTCGCTACCGCTGTGTCCACAGCTAACAAAGTTAACTTTGCTCGTTATGGACACGACGCTTCGTAGCGGCACTGAAAGTCACCGTTAGTTGATGAAGTGTTACAGCATCGTGATTTCATGGAAGTTACTCCCAAATCTGTTCTAGTTGTTACGATTAAGAAACATCTGGATCGTGTTGTTGAAGTTATCGAACATAAGACATTGTATTCAAAAATAACCTTATATGAACATCATCTAATAAATCTGTTATTTTTCATTATTATGCTTTGTGTGTATTTCTATCTGTGGTTTTTATTCTGATTTTACCATTCAGTAACGCTAAAAATCATGTAGGACCGATATCGTAACTAGATGAAAATAACTGATTTTTGGTAGAAAATCATTTTCTTTCAATATTGATCGTATCATTGCAAACAATACAGAGTACAAAAATTACTTAGAATATATTACATAGGTAGGATAAATTTACGTGACATACTTATTCATTTTTCTAAACATATTTTAAAGAATATTAAAATGACCTATCAGCCTATGTCTCACTGCACATTCAGTAAAATCTTTGGAGTTGTATCTACAGTCGTGTCGACTTTTTCATACGTCGAACTCAGTATCGAACTTCAACTACCTTCGCCATTGTCAGCTCCTGCAGTGCCAGACTGTATCCCTCGCTTCTTTATACCAGTTATGTCGACGCCAATGCATGCTGTCGTTCGCAAATATCTCCCCTGTAGTCTTATCTATCTGCCCTCCTCGCCCGCTTTTGTCCTCTTCCTTTCTGTGTCCAGCCCTATTTAGGAAAAGGTTTACCTTGCTAGTGCTGCTGCTGTTGCTGCTGGTGTTGCTTGTGCTGTTACTTGTGTTGTTGCTTGTGCTGTTACTTGTGCTGTTGCTTGTGCTGTTGCTTGTGTTGGTGCTTGTGTTGGTGCTTGTGTTGGTGCTTGTGCTGTTGCTTGTGCTGTTGCTTGTGCTGCTGTCGCTGCTGCTGCTGGGGCTGATACTTGTAATGTTGCTGCTTGTGTTGTTGCTCCTGTTTCTGGTGAGTTGACGTTGCTACTGCAGCGAGTTATGCTGTTAACGACGCAGATCACTACTTTTGCTAGTGATCCTGCTGCTGATATTTTAAATTTGTGTCGCCTCAACTGCTGTTGTCCCCTCACATCTCAACACCAGTGAACTGCCAAGGCAGCATCGCACAGCTGTTGCTAACCGCGTTCTGGGTGGACCCTTCAAAAGGAAGTGCTGGCTTCAGCGCTTTAATGGTGCTCATATTTGATGGTGCTCATGTTTGAAGTGTTTTGATGAGGGATGCCACGCATGTTATCTCTGGTGAGGCCCACCCGACGTAGTCTTCTCTTCAAAGAATTCGCTTTTGACTGTTAACGGGCAAAGCGCTCGCTCTCATGGTTTCTTGACGATTTTTTTCGACATTTTTTGCTGTTTTGATGGTTTCTTTACGCGTTCTGAAGCGAATGTCTGTTCTAGTTTGATGATTTTTGAGGGTTTTCCAGTGATTGCTTTGAAGTTTTTTGCGGTGTTCTATGACAGAGTTTTTTGACTGCTGTAATGATTTCGTGGCGGTTTTCTGAATCGATAATTTCAAGTAGATGATGTATTTGGCTCTGTATCAGCATTAGATTTTGATCGAATATCCGTCCATGCTAGAATAGTTCCTGATTTCATAATGGAATTTTCTTTAATTGCAGTACTTGGTACATAAAAACTTCGGGATCATAGCTTGTTATCATTTCGTATCAGTTTCTGTGTTCTCGTTTATAAACATTTTCAAAGTTTGTGAAGAATTTTAGTTTATGTAAAATTGAATACACATTCATATTGAGTTCCATTTCTATTGTTATAATGGTCATCGAAGAACGCCAGTAAACATGGACAGCCACTTGAAGGACGGATCATCAGATGGAAATTTCTATATTTTATTCCATGTAATAAAATACTCACTGAAAGTTTGCCAGTGCGTGGATGTTAAGCCATTCGGATCATTCCCACGGATGGGGAAATTCTTGAAATCTCTTTAACCCAATAACCTGCGCTAAAACTATCCGAGACGAAGTCGCTAATCCATGGAGACCATTTTTCCGCCTGAGAAATGAAGGCACTCTAAAATTCTAGAAACTTTTCTAAAAATCGAACATGAAAATCAGTTCGTATCTCCGCCATTAATTCCCGTTCTTCGTCACGGGACGGACATGTCATCATTATTAGTTGGAGAGTCTCTGCTTAAAGTCTTATGTTGAAGCGCCAAGCCTTTAGAGATGAGATCCTCGTCTCAAAAGTGGCCTCTCATTTTTGGGAAGGCGCCTGAATTTGTGTGGACTTGGCGCTGGGAGGCGAGCAATGGACTGCAATGGGTTCGTGGGGGAAAGGGTCCCATTGATGAGCCCGGTGTTGGAGGTGATAATTGGGCGAAATGCAGCGGGATCGTGCGCGTCTACCGCAGGGATTTCCTTTATTATGATAGGAATTGGGTTCCTTGAAATGGGGTAATTGAATTTGCGCACATCGGAGTTTGCTTCATTGGAATTAGGCTCGTTGAAATGGGACTTCTTATAATTTAGTTCATCCAATTACGTTCATTTGAATTTAGCTTGCTAACGTTGTACACATTCTAATAATTTAGTTCTTTGTCACTTGCCTCATTTAGTTATTCTTGATTGTAATGAAGTTTAATCGAGTGAGCTGCATAGTTGCTCGATGTAAAATGTTATTCATATTGGTGCCTTAAATAGTGACAAAATATCATTAAAATTTACCGACTAATAAATCATGTGCACAAGCTAACTATAATATGGTGAGTCACTTAACTTCGCTGGCGTTTTCCCGAAATATCAAGGTGAAGCTGCTTCGAAAATAAATTATATGAGAGAGAGCAGCACTTTTAACTTCTTTGTGTGAACCCTTTGGGTTCCATGCGACTTAGTGATCAAATGAAAATAGCGCAATGTCGTCAAAAAACTCGCAAAAAAGTCGAGTGAATGTTGGTGTAGAATTGACGCTTCATGCAGCTTGTCATGGATACGCTTAAAATACGGTGAATTACGTTGAAATTTATAAATTACAGAGTAATTTGCGACTACGTGCTTGCTGGGTTAAAACCTGAACTGTAAAAAATATCAAATACATACAGTACACCGAGTGAACACAAAGGACAGTATGGGGGGTGGGAGGAGCTACAGCTATGTAAGTACTTCAGAGCAGTCTTTGTTCTATTTCTTCGATCTTCCTTCTCTGAGCATGAAAATCCCCTTTTCTTTCTGTCGTTATAGGGTAAAGCATCATGGTGGTCATTTTACTGCAGTAGTATCGTAGTTCTGAACAGTTCACAAAGGATGGGAAAAGAAGAGGTTTGGGGTATTGCATAATATGATTTGTCTCTTTACTAGTTTCTAATGGAATATCTTGTTCATTTTAGGATGAATATCTTCCACGGAAGTAAGCTTTTAGCTGTTTATTATAAATAACAAATGTATTTTTAAAATTATCCATTTAACTAATGGTCTACAATAACTTTTCACATGACTCCAGTAAATTATTTTTATACTTATCCATTTTCATTACCGTCTATGTCAATGTTTCTGTATTTAATTTAAGCAGCCATCTGCGAGTCGAGTAAAATGAAACTACTTTTTTGCTCTAATGAAATGAGAGTGCAATTGTTTAGGCCTTCTCTGAGCGTAGAAGTTTTACGTCGAGCGTCGTTATGAAGACAGACATTGTTTGAGTGGGACCAGGGTTTGTGGAGGTGGACTGGGAATCGGAAAGGTAAATGCTACGAAGTTATACAAATTCAAAAATTAAAGTATGAAATTTTCTGTGCGATGCAGGTGATTTCATGAGCAAGAGAAGGAATTAATTCATACGTCTATGGAGTAAAAAAAGCAAATTACTGAAAATGAGAAGTGTGATGAGGAGTGAAAATGGTAGAAATGAGTAGAATGTATAATCTAATCCGAAAAAATCAAATTAGACTGGAAGAAAATCCATTAAGCAGCGATAGCAAAAAATTTAGTGTATAGAATCGCAGCTCGATAAAAAAAATGGATGAGCTAAAAAGGATTGACTTTGTAACTTAAGGACTTTTGTTCACTGAAGGACACATGGATACAGTAATCCTTTCTGTGTGATGGTAGTGTAGCCTTGTTTGCATGGCTTAGGGACTTGGCATTGTCCGAAAGTGCATCACTGCAATATGCATTTGAATTTTAAGGTTTATCTTTCAATGTCAACATGTGTAGATTAAAACATCGTTTGAGTTTCATAAGATCAAGGTTATTTTAAAATCCTGTTAAGGAAGATATAATGAACCAAAAAAGTACGCACTCTTTAAGTTGCAATAACTTATTTGCTGTTATTGCACATTACTATTTATGTGCATAGTTATGTCATGTATAAATAAATTCTTGTTTTCCCAGCTCTCAGATGGTGGGTGTATTTATTTTCTCCGCTGAACAGAATAGAAGTTATTGCAATTTAAAGTGTGTATACTTTTTTCACCCACCATGAAAAAACATTTTAACGCTTCAAGCAAGTTCCTGATTCATTAATAAAGTAAACTTGGAATTTTTAGGGCTCCCCACATATTTCTATTTCGTGAAATCGGTGCTTCAAAACCTGAGATCTGCGTAGTGTTACTGGTGCACTTATTTGTTGAAACGCAGCTTAAGAGTAAAGGGTGTGATATTTTATTCTGACAATACTATTTTACTTTCAAAATACTGTCACTATCGAGAGGCTCGGAAAGAGATAAAAAATATTACAATGCAGATTTTTACACACAATACAAACAATTTGAACCATGTATATGAACAGTTTATTCGAAACTCTCATTTTAGTCTGGCGGACGCAATTCGTACATTTAATTCTTTATTTCCAGTCTCATTTTCCTTTTTTACGACACAGTAAAATAATAACAACGCAATATTTCTAGAGAATTTATTATATGCTTGAAAATTTAAAAGCTAAATAACCCAAATTACTGCACTGAGATGCCTTATTTTACTAAACGACAGTTCACGTCCCCACACTTCTCATGCTTATGTCCGGAAGTTGCAAAGCTTGAATTAAGAGGTTTTGCTGCATTTTCCTATTCTCTTTATACCTTTCTTACGTATGTAAGCCCTTGCAGCTTTTCATGTGCAATAAAACATTTTAAATAGAGAAGAAGTAATAAAAGTATTCCGGCAGTTTATCACAGCAAAAGATTATGTAGGAGTATTTTTTAAAGAGATAGAATACATGACTCAGAGAAACTGTGGCGAAAGGCTAAAAATGAACATGAATCATAATTTACTTGAATAAATAAGTGTTCAAAAACTTCTGACATATTTTATTTTGTGTTATTAAAATCCATTTCATTCATGACTACCTAAAATAATTTTAATAATAATTACAGGCATAATACTAGTATTCTTGCCAATATCATTTTTTATCGTACTCCCTGTAATTACAACGAAATCGAGAATAAACTAACGAACAAATGAGAATGTTTAACTTCAGTATTTGCACTTATGTTCCATCATAAAACTTGACTTGTTCAACTGTGTATTTGACATATTTAATAGTTGTTTGACTTTGCTTCTTCTCACATGGTATCCTTCAGTATTATGACATTGTATTATTCAGTATTTGACACTGTATCTGTCAGTATTGTGATATTGTATCATTCAGTATTGTGATATTGTATGTATCATTCAGTATTGTGTTGTTTATCATTCAGTGTTGTGACATTGTATCATTCAGTATTGTGACATTGTATCATTCAGTGTTGTGACATTGTATCATTCAGTGTTGTGACATTGTATCATTCAGTGTTGTGACATTGTATCATTCAGTGTTGTGACATTGTATCATTCAGTATTGTGACATTGTATCCTTCAGTGTTCGAGTTTTGCTAACGAACCTTTGAAACTTTACTAGAGTTGCTACTTGAATTTTTTTTCATTCTGTTCTACGGAAAAAAACTATTGAAGATCTCAAGTGTTTTGTTATCATGGCGATGATATTGTTATTTGGTGTATCTCCCGCCTGTTTTTCCCATTCAAAACTACTTCGCCACTAACGAAAAACACTCGTTCACTCTTTGTGCGGTTAATGTTTTCTGGATTTCTGTCCAATTTGGCTGAAAGAAATAAGAAATTACTCGGGCAGAAAGCAGAAGACTCGTACAATTCTTTTCTGTTAATGATTGCCTTGTTTTTTTTTCATTCCAGGGTAGCCTGTTTACCTCGCTCATTCCGCTAAAATTTGGCTACCGACAGTCTAGGTATCTTTGCCTAGATACGAGCCTGAAGCTTCCTCCTTTTTCCTCAAGATATCCTACTGATTGTCTAGCGGAATAGGGAAACATAATCTCCCAGTGTAGGGCCCTAGGGCACCGACTTCTTCGCCACGCTATCTGATGAGCTGCTTTTGTCTGGATCTTCTCGAGGCCCATTCCAGCTCCGCTCGCTTTTTCTCTTTCTTTCTTTTTTTGTATCTTTGTCTCGTGACTTAGCTACGTTTGTTCTTGTCTACCCTTTCCACTCTCTTCCCTTGAGATTTCTCCTAAAATGAAATTCTCTGAGAGCGCATTCGCTTCTTGGAATTTTTAGTTTCACGCAAGTTTTATTACAGTCGACTTTGTGATGAAATAGTTCTATCGTTTCTTCTCCATGGATTAAATTCTTGGATAACTACGCGTATAGTTTCCTAATTCAAAAAATAACGTTTTACATGTATGTTGGGGAGAAAATTTGATGAAAAAATATTCCTGGAGTCTTTCTTTCTATAACAATTACATGCCACGTATTTTAATTAGAAGCCTGATGAGAAGTGCAATTTATCTTGCCTTGAGGCTCGCTTGATTATTGTTATTTGATGAGAATTGTATGAAAGAATAAGTAGGAGTGCGTCAAACCTTTAGGTTCGTCGAACGCACTTGAAGCAATGGTCAGTTTGTGACCATTACTTCAAGTGCGTTAACGCAGCAAAGCTCCTCCGTACTATCATGCATTCATGTCTCTAGTTATGAAGATGATGTTTTTGCTTCCTCATTTATGAATAATTTGCTTCTCTGTTCAGTGCGTCTTTTCCTTCGCAACAATTATTCCACTTTTCAAGAACCTCCTTATGATGCATGTGCGTCATTGTGATGCTTGTGCGTCATTATGATGCCCGTGCGTCATTATGATGCCCGTGCGTCATTATGATGCCCGTGCGTCATTATGATGCCCGTGCGTCATTATGATGCCCGTGTGTCATTATGATGCGTGATGACAGCTTTCATCTCGGCTTTGGGTGCGTAACTGGCTTCATCGGTCATGAGCAAATGTCTGTAATATATCCCAGACTTCTCTGAGAATTAATTATTTTTCTCGAGAATTCCCTTGCAAGTTGTTCCGAGACAATACCTTCTCTCTGTTCATGCTCGTTATTTGCGCTCCAGAGTCGTGTATTCTCATCAGTTTTACAGCTGGTCGCTCTACCTCTTATTCTTGCAGCTAACGCGGGATCAGTTTTAGTTTATTCAGACTTGGATGCTGTGTTTTCATACCATGTTCAGCTCGCGTCATGTTCAGCTTTGCGTCATGTTCAGCTCGCGTCATGTTCAGCTCGCGTCATGTTCAGCTCGCGTCATATTCAGCTCGCGTCATGTTCAGCTCGTGTCATGTTCAGCTCGTGTCATGTTCAGCTTTGCGTCATGTTCAGCTTTGCGTCATGTTCAGCTCGCGTCATGTTCAGCTTGCGTCATGTTCAGCATGGGGAAACTTTGTTGAAAGCGTTTTGAAAATCAAAGTAACTTCTCTACAAAAAGTCGTAGAGGTTTTGGACCGCTACGTTTTTCTCTGGATCCGTGCTGGGCGTCAGTAATCCGATTTTGGGTTTGGAGGTGTTTTGTTATACGGACTTTGGGTAATATTTCCATCGTTTTGCTGATGACAGATGTTAGCCTAATTGGAGTATAGTTATTGGATGTTTGTTTCCCTTTTTCAAAATAAGAGGGACATTTTCCGGCTCCCAATCCGGAACAATCATAGTTTCAAACGATTGATTGAACATGTTTGCTAAAGGCTGGTTAATTACTTCAGCTGTTTCTCTGAATATTCGGGGAGCCAGGCCGTCAGGTCCGGGTGATTTACACGAGTTTCAAAGGCTGAGCTGTTTTTCTACCTCTTCTACTGCCTCTCAGAATTTTCTGGGACAGTTTCTCTGGCTATTTTGGGATTTGAAGTGTGAGGTTGCAAAATTTCAATTAAGTCTTTGAGAGTGAACACTATAATGAAGAATGTATTAAGAATTCTGGCTTGGCTTTTGTTGTCCGTTTGAGCTGAGCCTTCAGGGTTGATTAGTGGTCCAATAATGGTTCTTTTAAGAAGCTCTTCAGGCCAGTTTTTGCTCGTGCTTCAACTGAAATGTTTTATTTCGCTTTGGATATCTTGTAGTTCGCTCAACAGCTGTGCGAATATGCTCTTGACGATAGGGTTCTGTTTGATATCTTTTGCGCTGTCTATATGACTGTTTATCATTCATAAGGCGCTTGATATCTTGTGAAAACCAAGTGGAGTTATTAGTTGGTCTCATTCGGTTTGTCGGGATTTGGTGTTCTGTGGCGGTTACGATTTTTCATTGCAATATAGCATTTCATTAGTAGTACTATCCAGCTCTCCTTTCACTAAATCGAAGTTTGCCCGTGTGTAGTTCAGGACGTTTTTTTGTGTTGAGTCCTGCTGTTGGGCTCGTGGACTTCGAGCGCCAAGTCTGTCGTATAGTTATCACCGATCTTGTCCGTAACTTCTAATCCAATTATTCTGAGATTATGGCGAGGTCAAGACTATTGTTTTGTTTAATCTGTTCGCTGGCAGGGTGTTGCAGAAAATTTGTATTCATCAGATCAATCAGCTTAGATCCAGGTGTTGGACTTTGACGAGTAATCCAGTTCGTGTAGGGCAGATTGAAGTCTCCCATGATTAGTGCTTCGTGAGCAGTACTGAGAATACCTTATGGATATTTTGTCCCACGGACATTTGCATCTCGGCAATACTATGTTAAACCCCCCTTTTTTGTATTGACGGTGCGGTGCGAGTATGAGCAACTCTCAAAAGGTATGATAATTTGCACAAGGATATCATCTCGTCACTTGAACCACTACTGACATATCTTTTATCTTCACTGACATGTGGTGCCTCTTTTCCTTGCTGTGGGTACCTACCTTCAGCGAGGGTTAGCTGTAGCAATCAGCTGAAACTTTAACTAGCAGTCAGTGTAGCAATCATCACTGGCCATTAATTCCATTTTCTTTTCTCATCCGCTGTCTTTCATCTAAGCCAATGCTAACATTTTTTCTGTTTCAATCAATGGTTTATCCTCTTCATTGCAATCATGCCAGAGCTGGCTAGCTATCTGCAACACTTCGAGTATTATTTTAATCCAAAATAGTTTAATATGGAGTGTTAAATCCGTAGACTGTGACGATTTAGACATTGATGATTCTTTATTATCGTGTTGGATGATTTTCAAACGTGTAGTTAATCATTATGAGCCACTCGGTCAGATTTTGTTTAGGCGATTTGGTTTCTTAAAAAAACTTGGCTGGCTTTCTTTTGTATTTGATAAGTTGCTCGATCCTGATGGGTTATGCACGACATTGAAGCACGTTAAATGTTGCATATCTGTTTTCATTCTCCTTTCTAATTGCTAGTGTTCGACGTTCAAGACTGTCTGGTATTCAATAGTAGACATTTGTTTTTACCATTTCCATTGCTGTTTTCCAAAAAGGATTTTCATTAAATAAGCGTGCCGCGTACTGACTGGTTTTATCCTTCAATGTGTTTTGGGGATGCGATGCCCGTTGAGTTTGGTAGAATTCCAGAGCTTTCATTCGCTTCTTCAATAATACGCGCTGATTTTTCCTGATGTTAACTTTCCCTAGTAGTTTGTTCTGTAATACAAGTAAAGTATTGCCTTAGTGATTCTGTTTTTGTTCAAGATTCAGTGTTAAACTATGTCCTGATTAGTGTCTTCAGTAAATATAACCTCTCTAAGTTCATTTAATTTGGTAAACATTTTTCTGATTTTCTTCATCTTTTTTTTGGGAGGTGCAAAACGTATCTATTATTTCGGTGAACTCCTGCTCTAACACAATTCCTTTTATTTTAGGTCCATTTGATTTGATGTGGGGTGATTTTTATTATTCAGAGCGATCTTTTTCCAAAGAGTGCGTCGGAGTCTCGCCCAAGAATAATTATCATAGTTGCCGAAAATATTTATGCTTCGGTGCTCGGTTTGCCGTGTTTGCGTGGGGTCGGTTTGTGCCCTACGGCAGCTGATGCAAGAAAGTCTTGTTTGCCACAGCGCTGCAGAACAGCAGTCGTATTCTGCAACACAAGTCATGACTACCTGATCAGCCCCATCTGTTGTGTCTCACTCTCGTTGCAAGAAACATGATCGCATGTTCGCTGTGGCTTCTCTCTCGACCAGCCTGCAGCAGCTAGACGAGTATATCATGTTCTAGAAGTCTTTTGTAGTGCACAGCCTCATGCTCGACTAATGGCTCTTGCATGCCCGCTGGGTCAGTAGTGTTTGGATTTTTTCTCTGAGCTCAAATTGCAGTTCAGGAAACGGAGAACGTAGTCTGAAGAAAATGATGTTTTTGAATTTTTTGTCTAATCTGAAACTGTATTTTTCTGATGAGCATCTGAAAAGATTTTCTTTCATAAAGAACGTAAATCTCAATGACTTTGTAGGCGTACTGTGGGGCCTGATGATTTATCTTTCTGCTTACTCGCGGATTTTTCAGTTCCGTTTGCGCTCAAATACCGCATTCTGTGTGGCAATTTGCAAAGTCGATTAGGCCCTCATGTACGTTTGTGAAAATTGACCGCTAGAAATGTGCATGAAAAGATACATTGTTCGATGTAGATTAAGTTTCAGTACCGTTAAATTACTACGAGCAATTTCATTTATGGCATTCGTTAACATATTGAAGTAAAGTAATCTACTATGATAATTTCCGTAGGAGAAATCTTGGTTTTGTTATAAGACGTTCGAAGTAATTTTTTATCAATAAAGATCATGTTCAGGATCTATGATTTGCTTTTCTTCATCTCTCTAAGATCTATTTTTCCCTTGATTTTAAATGAAATGTTCATGCATATAATCCGAGTAGTTTAATGTTTAGTAGTGTCATATTGATAGTCAAATCCGTAGATTTATTGTACTAATTAAGTTTCCCAAACATTATCTAAATTAGTCGATATTAATGCACCAAATTTGGGTATTTGTTTTAATTGGAACTTGAATATTGCAATTTAAGCATCTCGAACTTTCTGTGCGAATTTTTTTCGAATTTAATAATTTTACTTTTGAATTAGCAGGTTAAAGTGTTCATCTAAACACACGTTGTATTCGCACATCTCAAGTAGTTCAACTTCATTACGAAAGAAAACTTAAAAAATATTCTGAAGGTTCAACAAATGTTCTTATCATTCATTTTAATTCGCTTATTTTACCTGATTTTCAGAGTTATTTCTTCTCATTAAATTTTAGAAAATTAGGTTTGTAGAACTCTGAAAAGATTTGGTTAAAATTTTGAAGCATGTTCTTCTTACGTTTTATGGGCAATATACATTTTGTATTTGTTCATCAGTTCTTCTAAAATATTTTTCCTTTTGTCAGGGGAAAAAATTGCTGTCATCAAAAATTTACAAGAATCAGTGAACTTTAGAAGTACAAATTCTTTACTGTATTTACTCTGAGTGAAGAAAATGAGAACTAATCCCGTTGAATATATTATGCATTCTCAAAAATTATTATTTCGCGTTACTTACGAGTCATCAAGAAAAAATAGCGAAAAATGTAATAACTTCGAATGGTAGCAATTGTACGTTGTTTAGTTCGAGAAATATACGAATATTTTATCTATGTTCTGTCCTATTTCGTAAAAACTAATCGATTAAGTGCATGACTGTAGAACGCGCTATATTTGACAGTACGCATTTCCATTACGAGAATTGTTTTGGCTTTTGAGTTGGTGCTGCATTTACAGGAAGTATTAATGGTTAACTGAAGCTTTACGAAGATCTCGTAATGGTAAGTGAAGGCTGTCAGTGATCAGCCACGCTGAAGTCGGACTCGCGTACGTCAGTGTTGTTCGTGGCAGCTGTTGTTGTATATTGAAAAATTTATTTTCCTAGACTGTAACGCGAATAAATGAAACCTGGAATCTTTTCTTTGTCCATGTTAAGTTATTGTTTATGGTTAAATACTTCACATAAAACTACTCTAAAAAAATTTATTCCTGGTGAGAATGTTGAGGGAAAAACTTGTCGCATGATATCTCGAGTTTTGTGAAAACAGAGGTATGTGCGCGGTACGTGGCTTCCGCTGTATACCATGTTTAGGATTGAAATGATATTGTGGGTACGATATTTTCTTAATATTTTAGAACAGGATACTCTGCCGGAAGTTTCCCATTCCCGTGGAAAATGAGCTCTCCAGCCCTTGTGAAAATATTTCATATTTTGTTTCCCCGAATCTGAAGTTTTTATTGTGCTACGATTTTCTTTTGTTGGGTGCGAGTCCAAATTTGCAAGTGGGATTGTGAATTCCGGTGCCTCTTTCAAATTCTTGTCTTGTTATTCGGCTTTGCTATCAGGAATGTTCTTCTACTTGGATGCCGAACTCTAGCCATTGTGGAGTGTAAAATCTCGGCCTTTACTGCCAATTGCAGGACTGCTTCATCGGAGTGTGGTGCTTGTATGGGAACCACCACGAGGTGTACAGGCTTTCATACTTACTGTACTCGTCCGTGACGACTGTACTCGCTGTACGTCCGTTTACTTCATTAGCTGCAGCACAGCGCTGCACGGATCATGGCTACAATACTGCACTGCACAGCGCTGCACGCACCATGGCTACAACACTGCACAGCACTGCACGTATCATGGCTACAACACTGCACAGCGCTGCACGCATCATGGTCACAACACTGCACGCTCCATGGTCACCACACTGCACAGCGCTGCATGTATC
>VCRD01003265.1:36126-61595 GCA_006783055.1 Trinorchestia longiramus | reverse complement strand
TACAACACTGCACATCGCTGCACGCATCATGGCTACAACGCTGCACGCATCATGGCTACAACGCTGCACAGCACTGCACGTATCATAGCTACAACACTGCACATCGCTGCACGCATCATGGCTACAACACTGCACAGCACTGCACGTATCATGGCTACAACACTGCACAGCGTTGCACGCATCATGGTAACAACGCTGCACAGCGCTTCATGCAGAGTCTCGCTGAAATCAATTCACCGTAATTGTAAAATCCGTGCAGCTGGCAGCGGAAGAGAGTTTAAGCGAAGGTCGCCGTACGTAATTACGTCGCCTGGCTTGTAATTGCGCCCTAGATGGACCATCCGTTTGAATTTGGCCACCTTAGGAGCGTGTAAAGCCAGTCTCCCGCTCCACTTCATTTTACGCTCGAGTAGGAGGTCATTTAACGGCTTGTTCCAGGCGTTCGCTGACCTCAGAGCAGATGTGTTTGTAGCTGACAAATATATTACTCAATTGCAGTGGGTGCATCTCTACATTAATAAGTAGAGTTTACAGAAAGCTCTGAGCGAAGTTTAAAGTTAAAATGTGCTCTTAAACAACACATCGGCAAGTTCATATCGGTCAGTGTTCATGCGCGAGTTTGAGTTCTTCCAAAGCATCTTAATATCTCTGTTATGACTCGTTAGATGTCTAAAAAATTTGACATGTGTACTAAGACGAAGAATTAATTAACAAGTAAGTTTGCAAGAACACGTTTTACACTTAGATAATAATGTTAATTATTTTTAATAATGAACAGCTTATAAAATTATGAGTTCACGATTAATCGAAAAAATCGAAACAGAGACCGTTTTCCATACTGAATGTGTTGCAAATCGCTTATTATTTATCAATATAAGAAACCTAAATATTCTGGTCAGCCCTAATTTTATCTGCTCTAAGACCACATGCAAACCAAAATACTTAAATTTTAGGTCGTTGTGGAGTCACTTGAACTAAATCTTCGTTGACTAGCACCTTTTATAAGCACCTCAATTGAAAGGAAATAATTAAACTCATCACTGTAAAAGCCATGTATTTACTCGGACGTTTATTTCGGGGATGAAGTGAGCTGGCAATTATAGGAGAATTCCCTGTCTTTACTCTCTCTACACCCTGTGGCAATTATAGGATATTATTGACAATTGCAAGCCTATATTGGTAATTAAAGGTATTTACAGTATATACAATTATAGGCAAATATGGATAATTATCGGCAGTTATAGGTATGTATAGACAATTAAAAGCCAATATGATCTATTCCAGGAATTCTCAGAAAATTCTTTCCCTACTCTACGCAATGGTCATTATTGGCAATTGTAAGCATACGTAGATCAACCCCTCCTTTACAACCTGTGCATCACACACGCATCTAAATTTCTCTGTCAGCCTCCAGTCTCGTCGTGCTTCAGCCCCTCCTGCTTGAGGAAAGTTCACTCCTCCTATACGCTGCTATCGAAATATAGATTGTAAAATCGCTGGTATGAATAATTATTCAGAGATTTTGTTAGATTATTATGAAAGAAAACTAAGTCCCTGTTTTGCATAATTTGATATCCAAGCTGAGCCACTAGACCACGTAATTTTTATCCTAACCGATAAGCTGCAAGTATTTTCTGACATGTAAAATGCTGCTTTTAACATTGCCAACCGTCATTGCCAGGAGAGTTTCTGCCTCGTTTCTATGTCTTTTGCAGTGGTTTTGTGGAAATTTCTGTATCGTAGTAATGTCAATACAGTTGTAACCTGATTTTCAGGCAGGGAGCAGACTACTGGTCTCGATGTGTAGAGATTTGGCTATCACGATGGTGCCGATAGAATTTTCACGCCCGACAGATGAGAGAACAGAGTTGTATGGCAAGCTGCGCTTCGTCCACCTCTATTTGCAGGTCGCTTGTCCTAGCCGACCTTTGATGCAGTGTTCCCTTTCTGTTCTGGACTGAGAGACAGAGTCCTCCTCTCCCAGCTCTTCTTGTCTTCAATGGCGGTGCCGTATGAATTTACCGGCATAGAGATAGTATCTGGTCTCCAAAGAGCAAACACAAACCCAGTTAGCATTTTATTTTTCAATTAACTTATAGGATTGACAAATCCATTGGCATTGATAGAACTTTTTAGTTAAACGACGAATATGAACTGACGCTGTTCGAAAGTGTTCCAGTTCCTTTAAATCTAACGTACTCAGCTAGATATCTGACTGAGGTCAATTTGAGTCGCATCTACGTACTTTAACTTTGAAAAAATTTGAAGAACAATTCGAAACTGACCAATCTTTTTAGGACCATTACATGCAGGTAAACTGAAGACGTTGGTCAAATATTTGGTAAAAACTTATACTACATTTGGTAAATTAAGTACCCGTTACTTTTTAGTCTTTTCTTAAGGATAACTCTGAAATTTTTCACGTACACCTCCAGCGTTTTGTTTGAAATGGTTTTTTTTCGTGCATTTTTTTTACTGATTCAATGACGCACTAGATAAACCGAGGAGTTTTATGTTTTTAATATTTGATGAGTTTAATGAGTGTCGAGTTGGGTTAGACTTGAGAGGGAGTCACGAACTCAAATTAAGCGATTGAACTGTTTTCATTACCAGAATACCCTTCTCTTTATATTACGCTTGCATTTTAGGTTAAGAATAACAAAGTTTCACTGAAGTTTCTACCCTTTTTGATCAACAAATAGTGGTTTATCACCATGGCTGCTACCGTTTGTGTGAAGTATTCACTTCATTAATTTTGTCCAGCACGCGATGTCAGTCCGCTTTTCTCATTTTGCGACTGTTTGATGGGTGCAGCAAGTTTGCAGCATTATTTATTGCGTGACTGGGTGGCATCCAGTTGTCTCATATGTTTTAGAAACTCCAGAGTTCGAGCTACGGGTGCTTCATACTAGAATCCTATGTCGCTACTCCAAAATGTATGATCGACATCTTCGTGGCAGCCTTATCGGTTTTTAGTTCTGTGCTGCGTTGTTTCACAATAATAGAAGAACGGAGAATAAGTTATGCTCTGTTTGCATTACTTCTACCTGACATAATTCTGTGGCTTTGTAGAGCTGTGCACCAGTTAGGACACTACGTCACATTGTTCTATACCACCAAGTTCATTCCTTAGAAAAACTAAGCAGTTGATCGATTTAAGCGAACGCTTTGAATTCAATGTTTGACCTGAAATTTGAATTTTTTGAAGAAAACGTTGGACTTGAAATACACCTGTTTTAACCATAGAGTTTGGAACAATTCCACTCGTTATTCCGTGTAAACATTTTTTTCTTAAGTATTGCATTGGTCTTGCTTCTATTTTGTTGGCTCCGTATTAAGCTAGGCCTGCAGTGCTCTGCTTCAAAATTGACTATGCAAATTCTTTTGCCTTTGGCAAACGTTGAATTTACGCATGAACTGCGCATCGCTCATTCTTTCGCCACGCGAATAAAACTTCCCAATTTCTACGAATAAATGTTTGTTATATTTGATGGGAAACAATGAATATTTATCAGAATTTGGTATACTCACAATCGCACACTTTTATCCTTCTTTATGAGACTACTTATTTGAAAACTTGTTCATGGGAATAAATTTAGAAATTATCTTCACTATTGTTCCCGTTTTTGAACAGTTTTGCTCTGTTGACGATGCTGCCACCAGGGTAAAACTTGCTATTCTTTCTGCCGTGGTAAACTGAGGGGTGCACTGAGGAGGATTGTCCTTCTAGGTATTTTGGGGATTTTTTCTCCTCTACAGTAGATGCATCTAGCAGGGGGAAGTAAGATGTGTACGTTTTTCTTAGCATCGCCGAGGCAGTTGCAGCGTTTTGCGCTTGTTGTTTCAGCAACGAATTGTGTGGCATTTTATTGTAAGAATCTGTTGCGGGTTCAAGTATTAGCGAGGTAAGCTTTATTTTTCCTTTTAATTTTAATAATAAATTTTAATTTTTTGAGTAAAAGTATATGCACCGTGCCTATAAACTCTTGCTTGAGCATAACCACTCAAGTTCTTATCTTTTTTCCACACACTCTTTTCTGCGCACGTTGTTCGAGCGTTCATGGTCAAACTGCTTCATTCAAATAGATGCGTTTTTGTTATTATAACAATAATAATGTATGTATTAAGTTTAATTTGAGTATAGAGAAGAGAAATAAAATTAATATTGATAATATGAAAAATAGAAATAAAAATGGAATAAAATAAATTAATATTAGAAAATTTACGTTTATACAAGGAAGTAGTCCTTTCACGAAAGGAGTACAAAGAAGAAACTTCTCAGGCGCCTCGCCTCCGGTAGAACTGCTGCTGCATAACGATGATATAATACTATATAATAATAGTTATAATTAGTATGTTGACGGTTTATCAGAATGTCAGGCATTTGCCATGAAATTATTAACGCTGATCATGTCGTCTGCCTCGCGTGAAATTATTTTTTGTAGTCTAAGGATTTTGTTCATTTCTATTTCATTTGGATCAGTGCTTGAGCACTGCTTTATGCCCGAGATTTCAGCGCAGTGATGGTTTTACAGTTGATTTCGAACCCAACCCTGTTTTTTGGCTAATTTTTCATAATCCTAGCATTGTCCATTAGAAGATGATCAGCCAGATTGTTTCTAAAATGCGGACGTAATGCTGAAGTTAGCACACTTCAATGTGAATGATTGTTGCTGCATTTGCCAGGGAAGAGATTAATCTTCTCACAATTTTGGAACTACGCGCTCTCCAAAGGTTGGAATTGCTCCCGAGTTTGGCTCGCTATGTCTGCTCTCGTCATTGTGGGTAGGACACTTTGCGTGCAACATCGCACCAAGTGTCCTGATGGCTGATGTAAAGATGTAAAATGATCACAGTGAGATAATGGTGAATTAGCATATCTACTTGGAGGGCTTGAGCGTTACGGGGGCTCTGAGTAGACCTGCGCAGGCCTGCGAGGACGGTGAAAAGACCTGCGCAGGCGTGCGAGGACGGTGAACAGACCTGTGCAGGCCTGCGAGGAAGGTGAACAGACCTGTGCAGGCCTGTGAAAACGATGAGCAGACCTGCACAGGTTTACAGACTCTGTCGTTGCAGCGATTCTCCACACGCACAGCAGCTTTAGGGGCGCACTGCCGCTTCGTCTGTTGTTGTTACTGTTGTTGTTGCTTTTGCTGTTGTTGCCGCTGCTTCTGTTGTTGCTTGTGCTTTTGTTGTTATTGCCGCCGCTGCTGCTGTTGTTGCTGCTGATGTAGTTATTCTGCTACAACTACTCTTACTAGTTTTACTGTTTTCGTTTTACTGATTAGCCGCTGTTCTTTTTTCATTGTAGTTGACGCTGTTGTCTGTACTGCTACAATCAGCTTTAATAGTGACATCATCAAAAATGTTTACAAAGTTTTAAAATGCTGTAGTTTAAATACTACTAGTGCTTGGATGCTGGGACAAATCTCATTAGAAAGAGCAAGATCTAAAGTTTATATTCAGAATATGTTCTTACCCTCATTATTTTAATGTGTAGAACTCAAATGTAAATCCATGATTATGTATGCATTTTTTTGGGACACCCTGTGTTATTATTACCAAAAGTTATGTAATTATCATTACTGTGTAACATTAATTTTAAGAAAATGAGACTTCGATCGAAAATTTATATTTACTGAAGATGTCTGATTTCATTTAGAAGTCTTCTTATATATAATTAGGTTAACGAGTTGGGTTGACCCAGACCGGAGATGTCGCAAATCAAAGGACAAAATAAATTATCACACAAATGAAAAAAAATTTGAATTAATGTAAGAGTTTTTCACAATAATATTATGGCATTGTGACCTCATACAATGATCCAGTTCGACACGCATGCTGCTACAGTCAGCGCTCGACTAGAGCAGTGTTTCTCAAAGTGGTCCTGGGTGCGTTGAGGAAATGCAAGGGGGCGGTAGGAGGGTACGCCTTAAATGGGGGCGTATATTACTGTACAATATACAATAATATAATCATTAGGGGGCGGTGGAAAATCAAATAGTGTCCAAAGGGGGCGGTATTTGAAAAAACTTTGAGAAACACTGGACTAGTTCTGGTGAGAAAGTGGCACCAACGGAGGCAGCGATGCAGACGCTGTTTTCATGGAAAGGTTCTTGGTTTATGCTGTAGGAACAATAAACCGAATTAAAAGGAATATTTAACGTAGGATTCCATTATTATGTCGGTGTGATTACCAAGTATTCACTCTAAATTGTCTTAGAGATGTGGTTATTATGCCATGAAGTGACGCTTAGGGGCCTTCAAGGGGAGATGTTTAAAGATAAAGCGAGTCCGACTGTGCTCAAAGTAAAAGTGTAAGTCAGTAATTGATTTAGAGCTCTCCCTGGCGAACACGGCTTAATTGACTGGTGAACACAGCAATTTAACAGAGACCAATAATAGACGTAGTGGACTATTTCCCAAGGTGTTAGAAGAGCTGGGCTATTAATTTGAAGTACAATAATTTAATTTTTAGGTAAAAGCTTCATTAAGAAACCTAGTTGGAGCATAAAATAGTTCAGTAGTTTATGTGATGTTGATAAATAAACAAATGAGAAGCAACTGTATGAGGCCTTTAAACAAAAAGAATACTTTATATGAAAAACACAGGAAAATAGGGAAATTTCACGTTGTCAGGAAGTCTATTAACTATACACCAACATGAAGGCATGATAACTTTCAATTAAAACGTCGGCTCGGGCTAAAGATCCCTCCGGCGCTCTAAGCTAAGTACAAATAGAGTTTACAAATAATTGAATTTTAATATCTTAAATGAACTTAATGTACAATCTTTTTTGGAGTTACATAATTATTGTTTAACGGGAGGCAGATGATTATTGCGTATAAATTACTGACTGTGACTATGGCTGGAACCTCTCCTCCTCCCTTTCCTCTTTACTCTTGGTGACTGTGCGTGATTGAGGAGCCTGTGCAGGTCTGACACTCTAACTTTAGCTGGTATGGGACTTGTGGGTAACAGTCCAAGAATCAATCAACTCATTCCTGGGCATATTCCGTTCGAGTATATTTTATTGTGATCTAGTTTAGTCTAGCAGTTTAGTATACCTTTCCTTAATCTGTTTTGATCCTGCATTATTATTCTTTTTGATATTTATTTTATTTCTTTGCACTGTTTCAATTATTCGTACTACTGCGGTAGTTAGTGTCACTACTACTGTGGAGCAGGCGATCTTGGTATTAATGTAGGTGTTATCATTGGTCTTAATTCTTTGTTATTATTGTTGTGGTCACGACTACTTCTTCTATTGCCACAGCACGTGTTATTATAGCTGCTTCTGCTAATATTTCTGCCGTTAAGAATGTAATTGTGACTATCACAGCTCCTAATATAGGGTGTCTCAAAAAAATGTACTCATCCTTTAACCGTTGCTAACATGCTGTCTTCTTTGTGTTGCAGGTGTGAGGTTCGAACCTTTGCGAACATGATTAAATGTGATTAAAGAATCATGTTCGCAAAGGTTCGAACCTCACACCTGCAACACAAAGAAGACAGCATGTTAGCAACGGTTAAAGGGTGGGTACATTTTTTTGAGACACCCTGTACTTTGATGGGGGATAATGTTTCAAAGCATCTTGGGGACTTCCAGCTTCGTGTGGGATGTGTAGGAATCCTGAGCTCATGGCGTCTGTCCTCGTCAGTGGACCTTGGAAAAGCAGCGCTGCTCAGTGTACCCCTGATATATAGTCATTATAACCATTACCCTCACTATCACTGCGACAGTTTGATTGCTATTACTACTGTGGGTATTATTATTGTGGCCATGATTACTGTCGGTATTATTAACATACACTATTACTCTCGGTATTATAATGTTTGTATTATTAATGCAGACACTATTACTGCCTGTATTATCACTGTTTATATTATTACTGTGGATAATATACGGTTATTATTACTGGGTTTGTGTCGCTGCTCAGCTGATCGTAGGATTGTGTTTACTCATAAATTCAAACGTCACATTCATTTTTTGTTGATTGTCCGTGATTGTTGCCCTCATTTCACTATTGTTGTGCTGAGTATCGTAATTATCAATTTTTATGATGATATCACTATTGCACGCAATTACAACAATTACTTAAAAATATGTTCCCTCTTTGACTGCCCATTACCAGGAGCGACTAGACAAAGAGGAGAATATCAAAGTGATGTTTAATGACATTTAATTGTTTCAAGTTTCATTTTATTTTACTTCATTTGACTCATTGGCCTTGCATCTATGTCAATAACCAGCTAATTTTAAAAATAAAATATGAGCACTGGGCAGTTCAAGAGTGTGACATTTTCTGAGGACATCCTAAATACCAACAAATTCCTATGAATTACATCGCCATTAAAATGTGTATACATATACAGTACACAAGTACACGTGTGAACACATGTATACATTGCCATGTCTGTTTTCTGGGATTGTATTTTAACTTTTTGCCTGGGATACTTGCTGAACAAATCGTGTGTAAGTACCGCGGTAATTGTTTTTAACGTGTAATTTACGGAATGAATTATTTATGAATCGCGCCGCGTTTGTTGTGATAGCATCGAGCTCCATTGATAATAGTCGTAAATAATGTAAAGCAATATCAATTCTAATTAAATTTTAGCTGTGTTTGAGTCGTGTCGCTGCCTACGCTTGTTTGGCAATTACGCGAGTCGTGCATCCGTTTTTGATAACTGGTCTTGTTGACGGGCTTCTAATTATACTGAACGTCACAACTGATTATTCGTTGGGACGTTCTGTAGTACTCCCAGCTGGCCTTATCGGCAAAACGTTCTTTTGTTTTTTCAGTGTTTTTTAATAGAATTTTAGTATGTGCAATTACGAATATTTGTTGTTTGACTAGAAAGTTGTTCTCGAAACATTCACTTTATAAATCAGTAATTTGTCACATTCATTTCGATTTGCATACGTTCCTATTTATTTGTTTTGTTCGTTTAACTCGAATATTTTTTAATATATATTTATGCCTTAATTTGACGTCAATGCAATTGCATTTTTTCTTATAACTATTAGTCCGACTTCCTGTTGGATCAGCCGTGTGTGTGTCGACGTCAAACAAAATTGATATGTTATAAATTGCGGTGACTTTTTCGTATTTGTTTTTATCATTTAAATTTGGTGTCTCGAGTAATTTTCGGATTCATTAGTAGCTAGGCGTTGAAAGTTATTAAAAAAATATCACAGAAACTGTTAATTTTACAGAAAATTCGCGCACAGGGAATAGCATCGTGCACTTTAGGGTCTGCGAAGCAACGAGCAAAAATATACATATTTTTTGCCAATTATATGCACTTTTTACTTGATACGAAAAATTGTTACATCTTATTACAGGTGTTTGAGTTTTTAATCATGAAGATAACATTTAAGATAACATTTTTTGTGTAAACTGCTCCTTTTTTCTTTCTCTGATTCTGCTTGTAGGGAATAACTCCTGCATGTGGCTTTTGTATTTCGTCAATCACTGAGTTCCTTATTGTAGAGTTTTTTCTAGCTTTGTATTGCAGGAAGCTGGCACTGAACGTGCTTTCATCTGGTCAGAACAAAGTTATACTACAAGAAATAAATGTACTGTGTGCTGTTAAATGCGGTGCGACTCCATAGTATCCGATAGGGAGTGCGGGAGGCTTCTCATTTAAATAAGTCTTTGGGTTTAAGTTCTCATTGGCGAAGTAACGAGTTCATTTCTTAAATAACCGGTGATAGGTGAAACGATTTGTGAAAATCTTTGGGGCATTTGCGCTTCTCTCATGTTACCACCAAATTACAAGTGCCTATGTATGCTGTACTTCTTTTAAATCTTATTTTTGAGGCTTATGTGCATGCCTCAAAATGGGGTTTGTCATTAATTTTGAATAATTTCCGCGTCGAAATCGTTTTTCTTCAACGCTTCTTATTCCTTTGGACACGTGGACAGTGTCCCGCGTATCACAACAAGAGTTGCTGTAAATGACCGTACATCATTTGTTGTGAGCAGGAGCGTGGGGTTCCCCATATGGGGACGCTGAACATATCACAGCCATCCTGGGGGAGGCCGTAGTGCTCAACTGCCCTGTGTCCCAGCCCGACACCCCGTACATCATTCAGTGGAAGCGACAGGTGGGTGGTGAAGTGGTGTGTGGTCATTGGTAGTGCTCAAGTGTGCCGTGTATCAGCCCAACATCCCGTACATCATTCAGTGGAAGCGACAGGTGGGTGGTGAAGTGGTGTGTGGTCATTGATAGTGCTCAACTGTGCCGTGTATCAGCCCGACACCCCGTACATCATTCAGTGGAAGCGACAGGTGGGTGGTGAAGTGGTGTGTGGTCATTGGTAGTGCTCAAGTGTGCCGTGTATCAGCCCAACATCCCGTACATCATTCAGTGGAAGCGACAGGTGCGTGAGTATGCGAAGTATTATTCAAATGTCCATCTTAACTTCACACTTCTTGCAGTATTCGTTGGAAGCGCACGATCGATGATAAAGTGAGGAGTGGTGGAGTATGGGACGTGAGCTAACAAGTAGTACGCACTAGTTGAACATTTTTCTCTATTCCCACTGCATCCTTCAGTATATAAAATGTTACTTTGCGCTAATGAAGGTTTCAGTCAACGTGCTTCATTTAAAGTTTGGTGAAATCCTGTTCCCAAGAGTGATGTGCAGACATTGTGCACAGTGTGCACATGGGAAGTCTGATCCTCTGCGTATTATTCACAGGCGTCATTCTTATTTTATAAGTTTCATTTAAAGAAAGACATTCTCAGCTCGATCACTAATTACGTCTTGAGGGCGAGGTACTAGTAAAACAGTGCAACATTCTTCGTACCTCATTCCATACTGTCACTTTCAACTATTTTCTCTTGGTCCTTCCCCAGCACCACAAGATCCCCATCTACATTTGGTACGACGGCTACGACCCTCACGTGGAGGAAGCGTACAAAGGGCGCGCCTCTCGCGTCAACTCCGACACGACACTGGGGTTGGCTTCCCTCAACCTCACGTCCGTCAAAGAGGACGACCAGGGCTGGTACGAGTGCAAGGTTTTCTACTTGGACCGCACAGGCCTCACGGACAACGGCACATGGATACACCTCGACGTCCACGGTGAGGCTCCTCCGTTGCTTCATCGTATACGCCTCAAAAAAAAATAATATATGTACTATATTTCTGGTTTAATAATTGCCACTATAAAAAGAGCGATTTCAGGAGTTGTGTACGTTATTAAGAGACATTATGGTATTAGTTTATATGTCGCGTACATTCAAGTTTTATCTTTTAGAGTCCATGTGTCGGCAAATCTTACTGCTTTACGTGCAAGTGTGTCTGCCTGAGGCGATCATTGCGTTTCTCTGTGTAATGGTTTCAGTCATGCCTGAGCTAAGACTTCGTCCAAATACATTCAAATTATGCAAGGGAGTCTGCCTCACATCCAGGCTACAATTCTCGGAAGACCTCGTCAGTTGCCAGTTAGGTGTTCTATTCTCTTGTACATTCTTCTCAAAAATAAATATCCAGAACAGAGGTATATGAACCTTAGGAATAGGAGCTGCATACAATACAAGTGTGTAAATTGCTTTATTCGAGTGCAGCGTGATTCCATGCTTCATGATATACACGTTGCAGGTGTGCAAAATGTGTACAACTAATGCGCTTCGATAATAAGTATTAATATGATAAGGAATATGTTTTCCTGATCCGTGCTTCAAAAAGTCGTCATATGGCGAACTAAACATTGCCGTTGAGGTCACCCTTTTCTGAACAATTACATTTTCTCAGTTTTACTGCATTATTAGAGACTAATTTTCTGGGTGTAAGTATAATTTCAAGATTCTCTGATAAAACATTCGAATTTTAGTAGCATTGACATGGATTTTTACAGTATTACCAGACGCAGATTTCACATAGCTTTATCTAATTCAGACGTACACCACAATCTCACGTTCGAATTTTTACGATATTCATATCATTTCCTAGCCATCTCTGTACTGATATTCAGCTTCGATGGTGCACTGATGTTTTCTAAAACACAATGTGCAGCGCCGCCGCGGTTCACAACGACCCCTGACGACGTGACCTACGTCAACATTGGCGACTCGATCATCCTGAACTGTGAAGCTGAAGGCACACCAAAGCCTGAAATATTTTGGTTCCGCGACGACGACCCTGTCACACCAAGCGAGAGCGTCGGCATCTTCAACGACGGCACGGAGCTCAGAATCAACAAAATAAGGGACCAGGACATTGGGGACTACCTCTGTGTGGCGAGGAATGCCGAGGGCAGGGTACATCACGAGGCCAAAGTTGTAATTGCTGGTGAGAGATGCTTGCGTAGGCTCGATCAGTAGTCTTATTTTCTTGGAATTTTAATTTTTTGGTAGCTATAAGGATGAAGCAAAATGCGTGTTTCCCGCAGTTTGAGTCACTGAGCAATTTTTTGTGAATGTGTTAGTTTTGTATATTTTTCGCTCCGATTATGTGTATGAGCATAGTTCTCTCACTATATCGATTCATGAATTCCTTTTACAGTTAATAGTTTTTTTTGGTAATTCTCTTTGGTAATTTTGGTCTTCAGTCATTTCAAACACAGTAAGTAGTATATTAATACTTATGTAAGCTTAACTCTTTACTGACCGTATTTTTTACCAATGGAAGAAATAGGACACAACCGCACACTGTTCATTGGCTGACAATGCTGCCGTTAGCGTCTAAACAAGCAGAACCGAAACATATTCCGTTAATTCTTCAACTATTGAGGGCAGTATGTACTGGGTTGATAAATACTTGAAGTTTTGTCTGACTACATTTATCCAATGTTTTAAGTTTTCTGCTGAATAACGATACAAATTCTCACATTATTAATTCATATTGGATGTGCTGGTACTTTCGTGCTTTTACCAAAAGCAAAAGAAAGTAGAACGAATTACCTCTAATGAGCTTCAGTAGACCTGACTGATAAGACACTCTTGTGACGCAAGGTTTTTTTCATTTCTGCCATTGTTCATTGCTTGGACTCATTCTTGTTTGCTCAAGACTGAAAAGAAGGTAGAACTTCAGCTTTCATAGAATGTAGATTCCTTTTCTACTCATGAAGAAAGATCGTTCAGTTTTAAAAGGAGCGTACGTGAGAGAACTTCACTTGGTGCTTGTCGGCAGTGAATTAGTGGTCAAACATCATTAGAGTTCTCTCTGGGCTTTGGCAAGACTGGTTTTGATGAGCTGCGAGCAGAACTCTCTTTTTATTTCTTCCTTCTTCCTGCAAGAAGAAAATCAATTTCTTCCTTGTGTGTGGTAATGATGTAATGGTACTTCAATTTTTGGATCCTAATAACACATTTCTTTCCAAAGTATCATGGAAAAGAGGAATAAAAGCTGTTGAAATTGAATTAAGATAATATGGAGGCGTCTGATAATGGTTGTAAGGTTTTAATAATGGTCTGTTGCTTGTCCTTTCAAAAGCTGCATCAGTTGGCGACATCTGTTTTAATAGAGCATGAAACTTGACGAGTTCCAATAGCTCAATAGCAAAGATGTTTTTACGGGGATCCATTCAGCTGGACGCTTTGCAATCGGAGGTTATCACACACACACACACACACATTTCCTTTAGTCTTTTCGTTACCAGTTCGTATGTTGCGTAACTGTTGTGAATCTGACAAGATAAGGAATTGTTTTCTGTGTTCCCTCTAAGGGGAACTTGTTGAGTGACGATTTGAATTTCTTTGATAAACTTGTTTCGGAGGCCAAACATGGAAATAATTTTTGCAAATACTGCAATAGACAACTTGTATTCTAGAAAGGACAAAAGGCAAAACCTCTTTCTTTCATCTTTTGGACTAACCAATCTGTTGTTTGTGAAACAGATTAATTTGAGAAAGCAAAACAAACTTTCTGTGAAAAGTATGGTGATAGAGGTTCTCAGTCAACTCTGCTTACAAAATAATAATCTATCTATTTAGGTACATCGTACAATTAAACCATTTCATCACTTTCAGCCGTATCAAAATTAATTTTTCATGCATTTTAGTGTATTTACCTTATATCACAATACGTGCATCTTGCTATTTTGTTCATCCCCTCACAAACTTCAAGACATTGTCCGTGTTTTGTGTCAGGCGGTGCTGTGATCATCACTCCGCCTCACAACATGACTCGCCAAGAAGGCGAAAAGGCCGAATTTCCATGCGAAGCAAAGGCGCTCCCAGGCAACGTGACCGTGACGTGGAAGCGTGAAGACGTTCCCATTAACCGTCTGTCATGGCTGGACACTCGTTCCATCTTGCGTCACGATGGCACGCTCGTCATCAACCCGACGAGTGCCGACGACGGAGGATTTTTTACGTGTGAGGTGTCAAACGGCATTGGCACGCCGCAGCGGGCTACGGCCTACCTCAACGTCGAATGTAAGTTCCCAGTGTCTCTAAGTTTGCGTCTTTTTGAAATATTGTCCACTCTACATTGCTTAAATTTATGTTAGTGTTTTAGCCTTTACTTCGTAAGCATAGTGTTCCTGTTGTAATTTCTACTACAATTAGACCTCTACGTTGAGTGCAAATTGCTCGGATGTTTAACTTTATGTCTCTGTATAACTTCATTGTTGACTATGAAGGGCTTTCGTCTAATTTTAGTCTGAAGGCTGAGTGTACGCGTTGAGTGTGTCATCAAAACCTTTCTTAATACTCCGATTTTTAATTAGACGAAAAGAAGGTTTACTTATATTCACTGAGGAAAAAGTTAAGTAGAATTCTGTGATGGTTGATGTTACTAGTAACTAGTTTCAAAACAAGGATAAAACGATGAAGTTGTCATTGGTTATGACGTTCACTGAGCTGGAAGAAGATGGGAAACGCAGGCAGACAGAGGATGTTGAGTCATACAACATAAGAGAGTGAGTAAAAGGAAGGAATCTCTTATGTGCGTTAGTTTGATGCTAAAAAGTTTTTGTAATAGTTTTGGAAACGTTTTTATCTTACATTAATGCTATTTTTGTGCTCTTTGGTTTTTTATTTGCTTTCCGAGTTTGAGAGCGTATGGTATGTGCGTTCATTTCATTTCTGCTCTTTGTTCTTATTTATATGTATTTTCTCTGTCACACTGTATAATCGAGTGTGTATTTGAAATTCAAAATTAATTTAACCTATTTGACGATATTGTGTGTGAAATTGTTTTATGATGATCATCGAACACTTTCGATTTATTTTTATTCGGCAAAAATTTAAGGTATAAGCTCTTAACAAATGCGGTAGGAATAGGTCTGGATAGGAGGTGCAATAGATTACGACGCTGTTGCATGTTCTTCAGGGAATGATTTTTTTATTAGAGGCTATCGCAACGGGTACCTAAAATTAATTTGTACCTACAATGTGTTATAATAGTGACTGATATCCGTAGTAGAATCGTGCTTAGTTTGCCTGTTAATTGATCATCTGCTACTTACAATGTTCCAACAATGTCTTTTGAGTTATTTATCTACCTGACTATTCTCCTTTAATGCCATTTGTTAATCGAAATTCCCTTTGTAACTCCAAAAACGACCAATAAAAAAGCATGATGAAATGAGACCTAAGTAGGTCATCGCACGGTCTGTACCGGCCACACCACCTACCCGGCGATCGTTGTAAGTCTAATTTTCTTAATGGTGTGACTTACTGGTTCTAGCGCTGTCTTATGTGTCACATCACTCACGTGGAGCCTTTTGAAACGTGGAGCATCGAATTATTTGTCGCCATCTAACAATACAGCAGCATTATGAAAGAAAACTATCGAACTGCATTTACAAATGTACGTGGCCGAGCGTTATCTTCAATAATAAAATTATTTAATACAAAACCAATTTGCAATTTCGAGTTTTCTATTTCAGATAGAGTTTGTGCGTGTATGTGTGTTTTATTTTTTGCTTTAAATGATTCAACGACTTGCTCGAGTTTCCTGAAAACACCACTAGCTTTAGTCACGTTTTGAACTAGAGCTTTAATTTGTGACTGTAAATATAAGTCCAACATGACTTCATTCCAATTTTTTTAGGACTTTAGACTACACATAGTACTGTTAACACGTTATGTGCTGGCGCTACACACGGAAATTTTACGTGCAGTGCGTAAACACAAAGTTTACCGCTGCCATTTGCCTGTCCAGGAGTATAGTTTTTTTGCGTTTTGATGTGCTAAACGAGAAATATTTTAACTTCTCCTATTTGCTACTCACGAATAATATTGGATGGGTTTTGATGTGTCAGTAGAGGGGCTTTAATATCCGAAGAATGTTATGTACGTTTTGATGTGCTCCCTAAAAACAACTTATACTATTTACTTCTCTGTGACTAATGTTTGTTTCGTTTCGATATGCTAGAAAAGGTCCGTAATCATCCTTTACTTACCCAAAGAGGATAATAATTTTGTATGTTTTAACTTGCTATGAGAAAACCGTAGCTTTTACATTTGCTATCGTAAAATTACAACCATCTTGTACATTTTGATGCCCTTGGTGCATAGCTTTGACCAGTCACTTGTTTGCAGATCCAGCACGAGTCACCTACACTCCCACCGTTCAGTATCTGCCTTTTCGTCAGCAAGGCATCGTGAAGTGCCACATCAAGGCCAATCCTGAGGTCCAGTTCGTTACGTGGATCAAAGACAAAAGACTCTTCGAGCCCGACAATGAAGATGGAGTTGTCAAGCTTAAGAATGGGTCGCTTCTTTTCACGAAGGTTTGTTTGCTAGACTATGGTCGAGGTTTTGCCGTTCTCCTTCGTGTGATGAACTCACTCGGATACACGTCAGTGTTGTGCTATGAAAGTGTCTTTGTCACATGGAATTTCAAAGTTGTATATTTTCCTCACTAAATAAATTGTTCCCTGGTTTCTGTTAATTAGATGCGGTTAGTTAAGTGGATATGAAGTTACATATATAGTACAAGTTCAGCGTTTAACTCATTCGCTGGCATCATACTCATTAGGAAAAATCTAAATTTTGAAATGGAAAGAAAGGTTCCTTTTTATCATTTTACTACTTAGCATTGTCCCAAAGTAGCGTTACGTGTCTGCAGAACGGAATAGATCGAACGAAGCTGCCGAGAGCAATAATTCCTACCGTTTGTCTAGCGCCCTCCGCAATCCTTCTTTTAGTGACGGTTGCTCAGCGGGGCAGACCCTATTTCCATCGATCTCTTTATGGCACGTCTTTGCTGTCGAGCGTTTGCCATGATTTACGACCAAAGGCGCTCATGAAAGGTCAGTCAAGACTGCAGAATATCATTTTTGAAGGCTTCACGACCACTACTTATTCAAGCAGGCTTGTCAGTTGTTCTGTGACGATCAATAGCCACGCTTGAATGTTCTCGCCCACATGAGTCATTTGATAACTTGCTTGCTGTAACGACTCATTGTTGTTTCAGAGAAGTAGATAGCAGTACATTTTTGTTGTACTATCTTGCTCTGTTGACTAAAAGTTTTGTAGATTTTCATCTGGGTGCCAATTATCGTGCATAAGTTCACGCAAACTTTACTAAATACTTCAAAACTAGACAAAGTATAACGCGCTGCACAAGAAGAATATGGCCGGGGACTATTGCATCCTATCACAGCAATGAAGTCTCAATCAGATAATCTTTTTAAGCATTCTGTGTTTTCTTTTATTATGTTGCTACAAGAAATTTTATTTTTCACTGAATTTGACACATGACGTGCAGGTAAATCAGAGCTATCAGGGGCGCTACAGCTGCACACCCTACAATAAACACACCACCGCAGGATCGTCCGGAGATATGGAGGTATGCAGCATTCCATTCAACTGTTCGAAACATCATTGCTACGATATTCAATTAAAACGTCATGTATGAATTTCGCACTTGTTTGTCATCGTAGAATATCCATAATTTTTTCTTGAGGTCCTAGAAAATTTTTGTTACAGTTACAGAGATCATTCTCATTTATTTTGCCGGTGGTCATGAAAGTTCTACAAAGCCTCTTAAAGTTTTGTTGACGTCTTCTTACTAATATATTAAATAGATTTTAAGTACTCTAAGAACATTTCTTACTTCTTCATCGGGTGATGATGAAACCACGTTTTTAGAGAGCAACTATTTATGGTTGAATTTGTTACTTAAACTTGACTTCCATACCATGAGCTTTGTTCACTGAGAACCATAAGCAAGCATAGACCTTCACATAAAAATCATTTTGTTTTAAATCTGCTAATTTTGGGGAATTACCATAAGGAAAGAATACTAAACTCTTGACGAGTATTTTAGGCAATTTTTGTTTGCTTAGTCGTTAAATAACGAATGGTCTACTCGGAGAAAACTAGCATAAACAATTTCACTTGCAGAAGACACTTTTTCTTCGTCATTGAAACCATGGGATTGAGAGCTTGGGTCAATATTTAATCATATACTGCCTGAAACTTATTCATTTTACCTGCACATGTGTAACGATACTTGGAAAATTGACTAGCTATCACTAGTCTATTATCAAATATTACAATTTTCTAGATAGAGTTTACTAAAGCGTTACAAATTCAAACAGAAGGTGGAACCTTGACTCTGTAAAAAATCATTCTGCTGATAGAAGTTATTGAAAAAGTTTCCTACGTAACAGATACTCTACCACTGGGGAACAAAATAGGATGTGGTAACAGGAACGAACCAAGTGATCCATTCACGAGTTGCTAAACGACAAATTGGCAAACCGTCCCATTTAGAAACTTTTTAATTTCATTAATGACCTGATACAATATTCATGCCCGTACTGACATCGAAAATGAGAGCCAGTTAGCAAATTGATGACACTCGGCATTTTATTATTGTTACGCCGTGCAGGTTGTGACAAGTTCGTGCTGCTGTTTAGAAGAAACCTCTTTATACTAATATTGTAATTGCAATTTATTTTGCTGTCAGCGTTAATTGAGACATAAATTGACATGATGACCTGAACTGAAATGATGACCTAAATTGACCTGATGTTGTTTTCAGGTGCTGGTGCGCGAGCCCCCCAAATTTGCTCCCCGGCCGCAGCCCCAGTACCACGGCCAGCTGGGGGAAGAGGTGACCCTCGTGTGTGGAGGTGCGGGGTCCCCCAACCCCACCGTCACCTGGAGGAGGGTGAGTTGTTCTAAATGTGTGTATTGACACAATAAGCCACGTGTGTCGGGTTTATCTGGTCTCTACAATTGCCGTATAATATTCCTTCATATGATCGTAATTTTCAAATAATCGAAATGTCCCGTCTTTGCAAATCAGTTTGAATAATATGATATGCATATGGATCTATTGTTTGTTAAGTAGTCCACAATTCTGGGACGAATCAGTGGTAAACCCATATACTGTAATACTAACGTCATTCGAAACAAAATGAAAATGAAAAGTTTAAAAACAATTTTTTTGAAAACTTATCGAAACCCCACATACTGAATTTACTTTTCCCGTAGATGTTGTTATAAATAATAGGGAATAAATACTGTTTTGATAAAAGTTTTATGTGTTTTGTGGCACGTACATCTGACCATGAGAGTGCAACGAACACGACAGCTTTTTGACCCTGTTCAAGTGACGTACAGGGTGCAGCAAAACTATCTGAAACGCATTTGTTGGTTCAATAAAATCAAAATATTCTCTAGAATGAAAATTATGTTTTTCATGTTCAAAATGTGCTCATAATGCAATTTTGTCTCATTTGGTTTTAAGAATTGAATCACTGTCATTTAGCCACATCCTGTCGTTGGCTTCCTGGCAGAATGAAGAGCAATGAACCGAGAAACAATCAGAACCTTATTATTTTTTATTATCATTCCTTTGTTACTAAACTGCTACGAATTCAAAATCTATGAATAGATATAAGGTGGTAAATCGCTTGTATTAGCCAAAATATTTTAACATAATTTTTTGTCATGTGCTGAAGTATGAATCAATTTTCTAACTCTATTACTCTCTATTTTATAAAAAAGTAATGACGCTAAGCTTACTTTGTGCTTCAATTGAATTAAATTCTCATGTCATTCAATACTTGTTCAGCGCCTTTTAATCAATTTTTGTTTCCTCTAGCGTGACGGATTGAACTTGCCTCGAGACCGCACTGCAATTCACGGTGGCAACTTGACCATCAAGTCTCTACTGAAGAGTGACCACGCGTTCTACGAGTGTGAGGTCAAGAACGAAATCCTTGTGATCGTGGCGAGTACCCAGGTGCTGGTTGAGGGCACCACGCCTCACCCTCCCTACAATATCACCACTAAGACCTCCTCCTTCAGCGTGGAGCTCACATGGCTTCCTGGATACCCTGGCGGCCGTGATTGGGATCAGAAGTACACGATATGGTGAGGCGACGTGGTGGTTCTTGCCTTTAAAAAACTTAACAGACAACATTTTTGTGTCCTTTTTTCTTATGAAATACCCACGAAGTCGTGATTAGACCAAATGACATCCTTGTTTCCTCTGGTCCTTACGTTAGTAAAAGACATCATTGTGGGCTCTGTTCTTTATGAAATACCCACGTAGTCACGATGAAAAGCAGAAAATCATTGATGATGATTTTTTACTTTTCATCTTGAATGATGGTGAGATCATTGATTATATAGGGTGTATGGCCCTACTTCCAAAGAAGTCTTAACTTCTCCGTGAGTTTATGATATATGGAAAAATTAGCATGGTATTTCGAGTTGGTTAAAAAGAGACTTTTTCTATTTAGTTTAAAGACAATTAACCCTTTAGCGACGAAAAGGACCATATGGTCCTCTCTTACGGTCTTTGGGAGAATTGTTCTAATAATTAAACAGTGAGCAATATGAGGTTGCTACTAGGTTTGAACGCGGCGGCATGTTACAGCGTCGTTCTTTTGGCTGCCTGGCTCTCAGCGTGCTTCGCTGCATCAGTGTACAGACGGTCATCAGTGTACAGACGGTCTTTGTGAGCTTAGAGGTACAAACTAGAAAAAAAATTGGTCGCTAAAGGGTTAAGGGATACTCATAACGATACCAAGGAAACATTTCTGTTAAGAGGTAAATGATAACGAGAAATGATAACGAATGAGGTCAAGGGTTCCTCAATTTCATTTCGTAAAATTTAATGTGAACGTTTAATCTCCCAGAAAGATTTGGGCACGTGTGCACGAATTTACTTCTACGTTTTGTAAAAACAAGTTAATCATCTGGTGTGTTTGAGAATTTGATCACAGAATTATTTGGTCAAGAAGTGGTGCATTTTTTCTGATACAAAAAACTTGACTATTTTATGAGTCAATGACGCTTTTTTCCGATCGCTTTTATTGAATGAGAATATTTTTCTGGAGTAAGGTTATTTCACCAGCTTAAAATACATCAGAACAATCATGTCACAACGTTACTTTCTAAGTTCTAAAGCAACATTTCTTCACAAGTACTTCCTATATGATTTAACTGAAAATTCTTATATGTGATTATATTAGATTATTTTCTTGAGCTTCAACTTGAAGCGTTTGAATGCTGGGCAGGTACCGCACTCTGGGTTCCACTACCTGGTCACAGATAGAGGTCAAGCCACCGGGCAGTACTACCGTCACGATCCACAACCTCACCCCTGGCTCGACGTACGAGTTTCAAGTCCAGGGCAAAAACGAACTGGGAGATGGCATGTTCTCTGACATCATCACGGCAACCACAGAAGGTAGGGTCTCAACTGCTTTGCTTTTGCGTTATATTTTTTTGGGGTTTTTGGTTTGGCTCGTTCGCGCAAATAAAACAATTGCAATGTTGCTGTTTCAGCTATACAGGGCCTCCCAAAAAAAAGCAAACCGAACTTTGAATAGATAAAGCTCTGCAGTTATTGTTGATAATTTAGTTCTGTAAAGGCCAGCTTGTTATTAATGTAAATCAGTATCTGCAATACCACTTAATTAATAAAACATGTTTGCAAGAACAAGTTTTCCTCGCAAATACCCTTCATTATACAGTTAACAAAAGAACAAGGAGTGTTTGTAGTCTCGACCTGGATTTCGACTAGAAGCATTAAACGTGTACAGGTTTTATTTGCTCAATATTTCCCCGGTTGAAGATTGCCATGCAAAGATACCATCTAAAAACATGCTAATAAATACCAACAAGAAGGAACTAGCCGTAATTTGAACAAAGGCCGTTCAGGGCGTAAAAGAACTGCGAGATCTGAAGAAAATGTTGAAAATGTGCGAAATTTGCTTCTACAAACTCCTCAAGTGTCAGTTATAAGAAATGGTTTGCCTCTAACAAAGTCATCGTTCAATCGTATTGTTGTTTGTGATTTACATTGGTATCCTTACAAGATTCATGTAAGACATCAACTTCTGGAAACAGACTTTTCTCATCGTGCGCTATTCGCTGAATGGCTTCTTAACAAACATGTTCGTTTCATGGAAAAAGTTGTAATTGGCGACGAAACCGCTTTCTTTATGAATGGAAAGGTTAATAGTCAGAATGTAAGATTTTATGCCCCAAAGCGCGATGCTTATGACTTTTTTTCGTAGACTTGAGTTTCATTCATACCCCGGAGCAAACGTACTTTCGGTAGCCTCTACTAACAACGGTATTGTAACAACTTCATGCAAGGTAATAAAATAAAATTTTTGCTGTTAAGATACAAATATTTTGTGAACAAGCTGGTTTTTACAGAACTAAATTATCAACAATATAGAATCTATGATGTTATATTATATTATAGCTATTATTATAGAATCTAATGTATCGAATGTATAGAATTTTTTTATTAAGTGTACCCAAAGGAAGTTACTAATTTTACTCTTGTCTTCAACAGCTGTTCGAGCAAATTTCCTCAAATGTAACCTGTCAATTGTAGCTTCATTGAAAAACCTCNTTTTTACAGAACTAAATTATCAACAATATAGAATCTATGATGTTATATTATATTATAGCTATTATTATAGAATCTAATGTATCGACTAATTTTACTCTTGTCTTCAACAGCTGTTCGAGCAAATTTCCTCAAATGTAACCTGTCAATTGTAGCTTCATTGAAAAACCTCGTTAATAGTTTTTCTATTACAGCTTCATGAGTAGACCTCCTTGGTTACAACTTTTCTATTACTTACTACGTGAGTAAGCCTCATGTTTTGCAGCGTTATTTCTTGAAATGAGATAATGTCAATGTGGTTCTTTGATTTTCTTGTTCTGCATGTTTACAGTTACTTTTTATTCAGTTGATTTATTAGTGATGATGATTCCGAAGTTTCGATGGCAATTGTTACCCGACATCTGTTGTCTCTCGTACAACCTCGTACTTTACTGTCCTAGGTTAGCACAATCTTCCCTAATGTTTCAAGTTGAGTAAATTCATGACTTGTTTTTATGAATGTTATCTGAGATTCGGGAATGTCTTCAGATTTTTTAAATTCCTTATTTGTCAGCTATTTTATGCCTGTATTACAGTATGACTAATCGCTCCAGTGTGATTTTTTTTATTTGAATTTTGGACGGCCCACTAGGTGGGTTTACAATGGAGATGAGCGATACCACCGCTTAAGGCGCCAGCAATGTGATGGACATGCTATGTTGTTGGTTTAAATCCTTAAATCATTTAAATCATACATCGGCTCTGCATAGATCCCTAGGCTGTTGAAGTTAACGCAAAGTCTTATTTTGGTCGTTTGAACGGAGCACTTTTTCATTGGTACTTTGAAAGAAAATTGTATTTAAGCAAGACTCTGTCCCGCACAATTTGATGGTGTGACTACCGTTTTCGTTAGATTTGAACCTAATTGAGAAAGCAAAAAATTGATGCAGATGGATTCCAGTATACTTAAAAGACAACATTATGGAGTGTCATAGAAGTTACTTCGGGTTCTGTTTCAGCAGCTGCTATTAAAAGGTTCAACAAACAATTGTCATCGAGATCATCAAACATCACGTACTGAACATTAATACATATCCCTAATATTATATAACTATTGTTTAATGTGTAATATTTTTCATTATTGTGCATTGTTTGAGTTTGATGTAATTTTAATTCTTCTTTAGCCATTGAATCATGCAAAAAAATTGCTTTAAATATTAATTATTTTCTTCAACATGTTTTAAGAAATATTAAAGTACACTATGAGTGAAGAAGGCAATGAAACTCATGTTATTGATCAAATATTTGCATGGTCACGGAGTTTTCCATCTTAAATCTAGACCTAAACCCTAGAATTAGACATTGCTTTCGTTCAAACCTATTATTTTTACACGCTTTTTCCTAGAAAAGCAATTCGGTGGAGTGACACTGGATTTTTATTTTTTCAAATTTTGTATAAAACAGAAGCGCCGACAGTTGATGTGATGAGATGGAAACATCACCCCAGAAATATTTTCGTTTTATTAAAACTTTTACGTTGCCAATCGCTGTTCATCGCAATTATTCATACTTATACTTTTCTTGGTTTCCAGGTGCTGTATCGAGCGTTTTACCGAGTTGATTAACCTTGATTTTACTGAGTTTGTGTTTTAAACAGATTACTGGTGCAGAATTCAGTGTTCAAGCCCTGCATATTCAGCATAATTTTTTACAGTTTTTAATTTTAGAGCTTCTATCAATGCTTCTTGTGTCAGGAAAATACGTTTAATATAGTCATTTACTCTATAAGTCAGATTGTTTAGCGACTGCAAGACGTAAGTTTACGGTATACTATAATTCATTTGATTCGTATTGCAGTTGTCATCGTGCTCCAATTATCTTGGTATAATTTTAAGATTGCAGTGATGGAAGAGTTTCTACACGTTTTTTACTGGTCTTGAATGTGAGCTTCATACAGTTGCATAGGTTAATTATCTACTTGCTTTTTCATTTTTCTGTCATTTCAATAACAACGGGGTGCATTGGTATTCCATTTTTTTCTATTGTTCTCACTTAATATGTCAAATTATCTCCTCCTACATGGCGGTATAATCTCCGGTGTATCATTCGCAGTGCGATTTAATCTAAAGAACATTTTCCTATTGCTGTTTATACTACTTTTAGGATGTATGTAATATACACTGCCATTTCTTCCTGTTCTGTGGTACACGTTACTCAACTTAGGTTCTTTTTGACTGCTATACTTATATGTAACCATCGCACTCGTAGATTTTCAGTCTTCCGTTTACTAAAATATTCTTACTGTCAATTGATAGATTACTCGTACTTTTTTCCAACTATCTTTTACACGATTGCTCGTGTTTTCTCCGCCAACTTTAACATCATTTCAGAAGAAATTCCTGCTTAGTTCTGTCTACTGCCTACAAAATATTCCACTCTTTCTTCTCACGTGCTGAACTTAACATTTATTTAGGAGAAGCTCCTAAGTCTTCAAACGACGGCAGCGCAAATGCACACCACAACTCGAACGGCAACTCTCAATCTTCTAATCCAACTCCCCATTCTGGAGGAGATCATTCGCAGTCACACCCACCAGGGGGCCCAATTGTTGGTAAGGGAACTGACGCAGCGCCCTCCTCTCCAGCCCTCCTCTCCAGCCCTCCCCTCCAGCCCTCCCCTCCTTTCCCTCCC
>VCRD01003265.1:0-27102 GCA_006783055.1 Trinorchestia longiramus | reverse complement strand
CCTCCAGCCCTCCCCATCCATCCCCTTAGTTCCCTCCTATCCTGCCCACCCCTCTCATCCTTCCCTCCTCTCCCCTCCTTTCTCTCCCTTCCGCCCCTCGTTTTATGTGTGTGCGTCTGTAGTGCTATAGTGTATTTGTGCTCCCCTCACGACGCGGCCTTAATTCTACCTTCACGTTTTTTGCCCCCCTTTAAAATGCATTGTTTCTCCTTACAGTTCGTGCCTAGCAGAGTTTTATTTAATTTTATTTTTTGTTCAATTATCACTGGTTTCTTAATTGGTACTTTTATACTATTCGAATAAAAATTTCTTTGCTCATGTGCATGAATTAATTTTCCTTCATATCTCGTTGCATTCGAGCATGCCGTTGCATGTTAACATTTAACAGGAACTATATGACGATGACGTCTTGTTTTAATTGAAATCTATGTTCAACCCATAGATGTCTTTACACTGACTATGAATTATTCATTGATAACGTTTTTTTCAGCTTTGAGTAATTCTGATGTACAACGCCGCAATGAAAAAAAACTATTATCGGCTCAATAATTTTTTTTCCGTTCTTTGTGAATAGTTCTTCATCGTGGTCAAGTTCATTTTACTTGTTTTGTTCGTTGCAAGCACTAAACTGCATCTTTTTTATTCATGACAGTTTGATTACTCTAAGCACCAGGTTCGTAATACTCTATCTCTATAATCTTTACGTTTTCATAAAGTTTTTTTTTATGTCATGCTGTTCTTTTGCAGGCTTGTAGTGGACTGCACTTCGTTTTGGCCTAAAGTTTTAATGTGTGTGTGTGTGTGTGACCTTTCCTTCAAATTTTTATGTTTAAATGTTTAGCCTGAGTGCCGTGGGCCATTCGTTATTTTTCTCGAATAAAATCCTTACGACCTTCAACTCCAGAAAATTATTCAGCCTATTTGTAATCGTCAAGTAACCTATATTTTTCCTCAATTGTTTAATAATGGAGGTTGATTATGCCTCTTTGAACCAGTATGAACGAATTCAGCTAACTCGAGGATTGCTGCTGTCCATTCCGGGTTTTTATTTTTATTATTATGACCCAGAAAAAATTGATCAAAAGTAAACGCCTATAACTCAAAATATAATCGATGTACAAAAAGGGAACAAAAACCATATGAAAAGATATTTTCTCATTGTATTTCAGTTTTAACAAGGGCACGAAATGGTTACTTTGCAGCTAAATACATATATATTAAATGGTTTTTGAAAATTTGAGGTTGCTGCAACCAGAACCTCCTTAACAATGGAAGGAATTTCTCCCCGGAGTTGCAGCAAATTTGGTTTGTAATTTTTTTTTTTTATTTCCTTACAGTTATACTTGTTTGCCTCATCGTGACTGATTTTCAATATTTTGTTTCCTTCATTGTGCATTATTAATTAATTTATATGAATGTTTTTGATTGATTCGTAATTTCCCAGTACCTTTGTTATTATTACTATTTTTGTCATTAGTGTCATTATTTTTTATGCACTCCTCGTCCCTCAGAGCATGTGTGTTTTCATTCCATTGAGTTCCTTTGAAATCGCTTCGTTTATTGTAATTTCAATTACTATTATTTTTGTTTTCTGTAGAGTATGACCCCTGGCAGATGGTCGTTTTCCCCACGGACTCCTTTGGAATCACCTACTTCCCCACCATCGTCAATCGCAAAGGTACCCACCCTTCTGACATGTATAATGCATCACTAACATTTCACACGGATCACACAGGGTGTGGCAATATGACTTCCTTTCTTTGAATGCGTTTTGCTTTGAAAAAAATAAGTTATGTTGTTGCACCCTGTAGAGCACTAATATTTCACATGGATATTTCTTTAATATTTCACATAAAAAATAGTATCATTAACTTGTACTGTCAAGACATTCTCTGCTGACGTTTGTTTCAAAATTTACGAAAATTGTGATATTAAGATTGATAATTATTGTCCTACTTCAACGTACAAGGACATAAGTTGAACGATTTCTCTGAGGCAGTGAACTATTAATATGCACAGTGAGCTATTAATACTTAATTATTTGCAATATAAAATCCAAATATAGGCAATATGATGTCGAATATAGAAGCAATAAAATATCCAAACGGGTCATATTAACGATTTTTTTGCCTAATTTGAACATCGGAGTTATGGGTTGATTCAAATATTTGCTTTACTCTATCTACAACTCAAACTCATTATAATGAAGCATTTCTAATCAACTGAACTGGGGAAACATAAAAAATGAAATATAACTTTTAACTCCGTTCGCGATAGTGAATTCTCTGCTGCTGTGCACGGGTCAATGTTGGGAAAATATTCATCAGTCATTCTCTCAGGCTGGAAACTCTCGTGATTGGCAGTGAGAAGTAACCGATAATGTAATTGATTGTTCGTGATGTTAGAATGAGGCCTTTACAACGTCGCATTTGTGCGATAACTCTGTACTAGGGCGAAGTCTCTGCGCGTACTCCAATGTGTGGTACGCGAGACGCTCACTAGTACCTCTTGTGGTACGCGAGATGCTCAGTGGTACCCCTTGCGGTACGCGAGCCGCTCACTGGTACCTCTTGTGGTACGCGTACCGCTCACTGGTACCCCTTGTGGTACGCGTACCGCTCACTGGTACCCCTTGTGGTACGCGTGCCGGTCACTGGTTTTCTGTGGGGTACGCGTTCCGCACGCTGGTTTTCCTTGTGGTACGCTGGTACTCCTGCCTACTCAATCTTCGACTGTCCTTATATGAGATAATTTTCTGATGATTTATTATTTTCCTTGAGTTTAAAGGTTTGAGTTGATATCTGCATGAAATCTCTGAACAGGATAACCTGATAGATTTGCCTGACTTTCTGTGTCTTGCGCTATGTGTTTTCTGAACCACTAAATTGTGTTTGTCTTAGTGTCCATGATTTTTTTGGGTAAACAGTTGAGTTACTTTTGGATATGAACGTGCATGAAAAGGGCGAAGAAACAGCAAAATTACATAGCGCAAAGTTTCTGAAGTTTATTTTCATATTGATGTTTTCATTTGTTGGACAATTTTACACGTAGAGCTTGTTTAATTTCATTAGTCGTTGTCACTATACTTAATAAGTTTTTTTTTCAAAAGAATAACATTTTTTCCTGCCTGTCTACTTCTTCAAGCTGAATGTTTTGCACAAACTTTGTAATGTGTACACCTTCTCGAATTGTTGTTTGAAATATCAGTGATGAAGTCTGTCTGATTATTATAGAATTTATTTGAAGGAACTGTAATTCATCCGACCTTCTGGGAATGTAGGGAAAAACTCAGTAAAATGTTTATTGTGTCCTACCCTCGTAATAATTTATGAAATTTATTCAATATAATTAATCGTATGAAAGTTTTTAATTATGTGTTAGAAATTATTTTATTTTACTAGTATGTTCAAATATTGCTGGCATTTGTTCAATAGATTGAGAAAATTTATTTCGATAGTTCTCTAGTTCCTTTCTTCGCTGATTTCTGTAGCTGACTTTTGTAACGAATTTGAATATTGTTTTTTTTTTGTTCCTTGTATGTTGCAATTCCATTTGTATTTGGTGTTTACTTCACAATTTCTTTTGCGCACATGTAAGAACCCATCCTTGTTAAATTTTCTTCCTTTTTCCATTTACGTTTGGTATTCGAATTTCAGCTTTTCCATTAGCAAAGTTATGTAGCTTTCTATTTGAAATTAATTAAAATGAATACATGCCAAAATATATTGCCGTATCTAAATAATGTATTAATTCGGTCCGTAATTCATGTCCTTGAATTCTACATTAATATATGGGTGCGTAACATTTTCGTAGGGGCATAAATAAGTACTGGTTGTGTTCCTTCAATTAATTTTCTGAATTTTTTTATTATTAGAACTTAAAGCTGCTATTAAACTCTCTAACCTGCTCACTAACTATGCTTTTCGTGAACGAACAAGCCCTGAATTCCTAGTGAAGTTCGGAAAAATTCTAGGAATCTATGTAACGCAGGTATTTTGAGCTTGACATTTTTCAAACTCACTCAAGAATGGTTTACGCATCTCTAGTAAATCCTATGATCCTTACACACCTGAGAAGATTGAAAATATTGTCATTTAACTTACATTTAGGAGTTAAAACTCCTCACGTTTTGACAAAGTTCCTGAATTCTCTTCGGAAAGCTGAATCAGTATCTGTCTTCGACGGCACACTTTTGAAATTTTCCATTCCTCACTAGGTTTCGTATCTACCCAAAATAGAATCTGTGAAACTTGTGTGAGTCTGTTGTGGATAAAGGTTGTTAGTTGAGTCTTTTTCTAAGTTTTTACTTTTCCTTCTCTCTCGTTAGGAAGGAATATATTTGATAAGTTTGGATTGATGCACCTATTGCTAGAGATTCGGAAATCTTCTCAAGAATGTGCACAAGTGTTTGGAGACAATGTGAAAATAAATGAAATAATTTTGTCGTGTACTTGAACGTGAGATAAAATAATTGAAGATACTTTATAAGATCAAAAATTGCCCCTGTTGGTACATATTAGTACGAGGGACTACGTTCAATTCATTTATCCCTTGCGCTTCAAAGTTTTCCATCTATGTAGTATTATCCGTAATAAATTTTTCGCAATGAAATGGTAAATCCTAATACCCCAAAGTTTTTTGTTCACTATGTAAATCGAAGGTCAATTCGTTAAAAATGTTCAACATGTTGAGGATAGTCAACACAGAGCATACATGCGACCGTGTGCATTACGCACACCTTGAACGGGTTTTAAATAAATTTATTCAATTATATATTTCAACACTGAAAGAAACTCGTATTAAGTTGCGATGACTATAATTTCTTGAGCATGCAACGATCATTGTCTGATAATAAAAGAAACATTTGAACTTAATTTTGAATGACTGCATGACGCAAATATTATAAATATAAGAACTTTAGTTCTGAGATATTAGTCTGAAAATAGTTTGTAACTATTGAACATTTGAATTTTATTATATTCTGTTACCCTTATAATAATAATAATACCTTTTATTTTCGTATATGAACATAAATCTTTATACACTTGCACGGAAATATAATGATGCTTGACCACTATTCTGTACAACACAATTTCACGGTTATTCAGTTACAATGTCTGTAGCTGTGAATCAAAATTAGAGTAATATTTCACGGTTATTCAGTTACAATGTCTGTAGCTGTGAATCAAAATTAGAGTAATATCTATAGTAACTGTCATCAGAAACACAAAGCCATTGTTTGCGTCAAGTAATGGAAGGTAAATGAGAAAAGGAATGTTAGCTAGACCTGAGACTTGTCTGCCGCAGTTGTTCTAATGGTTGTCCTGTTCTCCTCTCTCTTACGCTGCCATCTGACTCGCTGGGCCGCATCTCTCCGAAACTTTACAACTCCTGCTCCTACTTAACGCTTTATTGCCTTGCTCCTTCACTTTACCACTTCATAATTTTCGTTTCTGCATGCACCTTTCGATTATCTCATTTTTTATCACATCCCAACTCCTCAACCTCTCGCTCCTACGCTCTATCCATTACGTCGTTCCTAATTATTCACTTCTTTTCCTTCTTCATCGCTCTTTGGCATCACTCTTCACCGTCATACCTTCCCGTCTAGTTGTTCGCACTCTTTTTATCCTACTTCTTAATTTTTCATTTCTGTTTGCTGTATCTATTGTTCGTTCATGTTTATAAACTCTCCTTTTTTCTCACGCTCTTTTTTTAATACTCATTATAATTTCCCTTTGTCTATTTTCAACCCTTTACTACGACTTCTCCGCAATTAATCTGGTTTTGTACGTTCTTTAATGTTTCGTCTGATTTTCCATTATGTCGCTTTTGATACCTAACTTTTCGGAGCGATTTTCAAAATATTCCTGAACAATTAATGCTTCTACTCCTGACTCATTCTACTTTATTAATTCTTCTTATTTTGGCCGTTCCTAATAAATTATTAATGTCACACCTACGTCTTTTCGACACCCGGCCATGCAATGTTCGTATTCGTATTACTGCACTTCCTTAACTACTCTTCTCTCCATTTCTGCTCATTTTGAACTACCTTTTGACCTGCATCTGTCCTGCATCAACTATTTTTCTTTTTTCTCACCTAATCTTTCAATACAATTTATCCATATCTTCCACTTCTGGTTACTCCTCATCTTGCAAATGCAACTAATTGATATCCCTTCTCGGGTGTTTGGGAGGTTTTTGGCTCCATGACTTTTCTTCTTCTTCTTTTCTTTCATTTTGTTCCTCTTTCCGCATTCACTGATCATCTTGCATCAAGTTTACCTCTTCCTCTGAACATCAACTCTGTCTTTGAACACATTATTGTCGTTTCTCCCATATTTCTGCCTGATTTTTCAATAATTAATTCTGCGTTTCGTCTTCGTCGTTTATGGTTCATATTTCTCATCTTGAACACCCCACATACCTGTATATAACTTACAGGTGAATCAGGTATGATCATGCTCCAGCTTATTGATTGTTAGGGCGATATTGTTACTGATTTTTAAGGTGGAATTGCTTTTGACTTATGATGGTATTTTTTCCTTGGTAACTACTAGATCTGGTTTATAAAGGGGTGCTAGTTACATAATCACAAATAGTGGTTTTAATGACTACCTTTGAAATGTTGGTCTTTATTTCTTCAGTATAATGACTCCAAATGATGCCATGAATTTTATGTTAAAAAAATTTTGTTCTTAAAATAAATGTATGCTTTTGTTCGTTCATAGAGTAATTGAACTGTTTAAGCTTGTGTCACATCCGTATGCCTTCTTTCAGCGTGATCTGGATAAAGATTTATCTTATTAAATATTTACTTGTTGTTTCGTAAATATTCTATCCTGTATATTGAAATCATAAACGTCATCTTGTGGTCTTAGATGAACCGCGTAAATTATCCAGTGTTTTGTTTGTTCAGTTTCTGGCGATTAAAACCAACAATTGGCTTAAAATAATTCAAAATAAAGTCAAAACTTTCTAATTATATCAATTACACTTTTTTCAGTCGAACACCATATGTTACTGGTGAACTGTAGAGGGTTCCTTTTTTGTAGTGTTTTCACATTTTAATTTATTTGGACACCAGTTAGTAGTGTTCGATACGAAGTTCTGTTCGCTGAAAGTATTCAGAGAACTGTCTTGTGCTTCCTCATGTGTTCTAAACTCCCCTCCTAGCACAGTTGATCAATGTATCAGGTTTTTCCCTTGGAATATCGTTTATTAAATGCTTTGCCTCATAACTCGATTCGTACCTATTCATAATTTCCGTCGATTTTATTGATTAAAACTAAATCTCAAACTTCAACCTAAATTTCCTATTTGAAAGTTGCAAAAAAATACTGTCACCATGAATATTATTTTCTTCATCACGGAATGAGTTTCAAGATTTTCTATCTTGAAAACAGTTGGTAAATTCTTTAATGATATAAGTGAACTCGTGTTAAGTTTCATTCGACGGTAGATTTTAAACTGATTCAAAATTTTCTCAAACTACCTATTAGTTTTCAGGTCATTTTCTGGTACTGCATTCTAGGTTCCCTTTTCGTACATTGCAGCTTATTTTGTTAATATAAGGTTTGTGACTGTATTTTCTAAGATTTTTGTATTGTACAAATTTGGTGCCCTTTAACTACACGTACCGTTGAACTACTACTGCTAAATGTCTGCACCGTGCAAGTCTTTGTTTTACCCTATCCATACATCAATTTTTGTTACATAGGACGGACGTTCCACGTTCCTTCGTTCTAAATCAATATAAGAATCGTTAGGAACATTTATTTTCGGTGTCTTCTGTCATTTGTTTCCATCATTCACTATTCTGAACAGTCAATGTTTGTTTTAACAATTCACTGATGGAAGTATCTGTTGAAATTTATATTCGATTGTTTAAGAATACTATTATATACCTAATTAATACGTTTACCTTACGATAAATTTTCCATTTAATTAGGCAGCTAATAGAAGTGCAACCATGATTTTAAATCAAGACTTTAGATGAACCTAATGTTTCCTTTCCCGTTCATTCTTACTTGGATATTCAGTATTGTGTTAAGCTCTTGTAGCTTCTAGTTTCACCTTCATACTTCACATTTTCATGTCTTCAGGATGTGCAGACTGATTGTTTATCAACTGTTGAAGTAATTAACCATACCCTTCAGTTGATAATGGTCAAAATTAAGAAAGAAGTATAATATTTTACTCCCAGTAATTTCTCTGAGCTCGGTGTTTCCACATTTGTATGTATCGTACTTGGAGAGGAATTATTCCTAAATTCATCGTGAAAAATTAGCTCAAGACGCTTGCTAGCTTTCCTTCAATCTTATCTGGGCCACCATACCAATTAAGTTGTCTTTTTGTGTTACCTGGATAGCATTTAAATTTAGCCTATGCTAATACTCATTGTTTAGGTACTTCCATACTGATATTATGCCTGTTGACATTTTCCTCGCTGTGATTTGGATAGGACCGAAGCCGCTACCACCTCGAAATGTGACCATCAAACCCACTGCAAGCGGTGGCTACATCATCACCTGGAGGCCTCCTATCGGCTCAATTCCTATCGCAAACTATGACATCGAGCACCGGATTGACAACGGAGATTGGAAGAAGCTCAACGATGAGAAAATCGTCAATGCAACCAGTTATCCTGGTGCGTACTCTAGGGAAATATTGTTAGTTTTAAGCTGTCAGCATGTGTCGGGCAACACTACGCATTTCAGTAAGGAGGATAATTACTTACACCATTGGCTGATTAACAATGAGTAACCTGGGCTCGTACTTGACTAATAATTATTGTCGGCCAGTCATTTGTGTCGTAACAAGCTACCGCTGAGCACCTTAGTTACGTATTATTATTCTTTTCTAATGAGTAGGTGTCTTCTCTCTACAATGTCAGTCGCACTAGACCGTTACACGTCCTAAGAATGCCTCTTCGACTGCTGTGTGTTCAATAACTCAAGTTGCGATACTTTAATAAGTTATTTGTACCAGTGAGCAGACTCGCTATTTTAACTGGTCCTTTCGGTAGTAATAAACGACGAATATCGTAACTCCCTGCACAAGTGTATTGTATTACGTGCAATTTCATTTTTCGTTTTATCATGGTCTCAGTAATATGTGTTCATGGTCACAGAAGAAATGCTTTCGTTTGACTATTGTGAAAGCTATAAACTTTGTTATACTGGCCATGCCAGTGAACATTCACAGTGAAAGTGAAAAAACAAGCCTGCGTTTTGAATCGTCGATCAACGAGAGTTTATTCAAAACTCAATAGGTATGTTGAACTTTCAACAAATATTAGGATAGTACCAACACAGAAGTCTAGTACTGATGTAATACGACAGTACAACATCAGAGACAAGAGATTTTCTACAAAACATCTTCTTTTGTTGTAATTGTCTCCTTATTGGTTGTCAATTTTATCGAAAGAAAAATGCTAGTAAGCACGATAGCCTATGTGCTACTCTCACATCACCGCAGAAACCGCCCCTGAAACTGTACTGAGCGGAAAGGTTTGCATTTGGAAGGGGGAACGGTAAAGAAATTCAGTTCAGTATATCCAGTTTAAACACGCTACATCGAAGCTGTATGCGACTCATTTTATTTCAGTGCACAAGCTGACCCCAGGAACGAAGCATAATTTCAGGGTGTTTGCCAAGACCCTCACCAGCTTTGAGGTGTCCGAGGAAGTGGAGCTCGTCGTCGAGGAAGTCGACAAAAGGAAGGTGTGTCTTGTGCAGCAGTTACAAATCGGTATTGGTTCGTCTGTGCATTTTGGTATCGGTTACTTTTGGTATCGTTACTTGTTTCGTACAGTTACTTGTTTCGTATCCTTTACCTTTTGTTTAGATTCGTGGTATCGGTACCTGTAATAGTTGTTCTGATGGTATATACATATATACACACTGGGTATTGATGTATGTATGTCTGTGTGATTTCTTCAGCATGCGGTACTGAATAATTTTCGTAGGCTGTTGAAAAAGAATGAAAATTATTCATTTCTATAGTTGTGTTGAACTTTTATTTCTGATGTGAAAACCAGCTGAGAAGCAGTTAATGATTATAGCGTTCCTATGTTACAGTCTTTCTTACCACTATGATTTTTGGAACGGAACCCACATGTATACTTATGATCATTGCAAAATTAAAAATCTTACAAATTTTTGCGAGCTAGTTTTGAACTGATATGATGAGATTTTTTGGATTTATTTCTCTACTATTTCTTAAGTTTATTCAGTATTTTGTACTTGTTGTCAATGGACTGTAATTCATTAAAGTTGGCTCATTTTCTCATTCTTTTGTTTATTGCAGGCTGTGATCGCAGCGGTCGTCGGTGGAATGCTTCTCTGTATCGTCGCCATCATCCTCTCTGTCTTTACTGTCAAGATTTGCAACAAAAGAAAGAGAAAAAAGCAGGAAAAAGGTAAGAAGCTAATCGACTTCTAGCTACACACTTAGAATTTTTAACTTTCTATTTGTATTTCTTATCTTGCTACTGATAAACATGTTGATAATAGTTTGTATTAATCTAGCTTCTAGAGAAGAATGTAATGCTGTAGATAAACTGTTTTGTAGTGTATGTCCACTCACTATAATGGAAAATACTGAAACTATGGTCAGATTTTTTCTCAACGATGAACGTTTACGGCTAAAAACTTTTCTTCTCATGAACCTTCGGATTTGCATCCCAATCAAACAAGGCAGATGATCACCAGTTTGAGATGACACGCCTGAATTTCTAGCATATTTCAAATGAGTAAATTTTTGGTAAAAATACCACACTTCTGTGATGGTGGATGCACGAAGCGCAATTTCATTATCGTTATTAGTCTTAGCATGATTTAAAATAGCTAGCATCCGATGCTCCTTCAAAGCTGGCTGGCTTTCTGGTTAGAACGGATCATCAAAAGACGCTTATGGTGCTCTTTATATTTCTTTACTCTGGAATGCTTTTGCGTGAATTTGTCGGTTATGATCAACATAATTTATGCTTTTAACTCAAATCTACTGTATTATTTGATTTACATACCCTGATTTTGATCATGTCACGTTATACAATATTAATTGGATGGATCTCCAGAGTACGATCCTCTAGACTCTGTTTTAAGCCAAATTCATTTATTAATTATTGAAAAATATTCGTGTGACTTTTTTGTAACGATTCATTCATGTTAAGTCGTCATTAAAGTAGTACGCTTGAAAATACAGAGGTTGAAACTGTTACCATCATTTGATCTAGATTTATTAATGGGACTTTCGTGCTCGTGCAAAATTTCCGCTGTGTGTTTTCAATGTCCTACCTCTGGTACGTTCTACTTGACTTACTTTTAATCATTTCCATATTAGCAACTTTTCTTGATTAACGAAAAAATTAAATACAGTCGTGGATCACAGAATTTCATTGCCTGACAGAAATTTTTAATTTTAATAGTAAATTGATGAAACTAGTGTGTTTGCTATCAATTTATAATTGCCCTACTTTATTTTTCGGTTTTCTTTTTTGCTTTCCCGCCATGCTGCATTTAATTGTGGATGACGATTGGTGCCTGGCCTCTTGCTCTCCTCTCGACTACACAATAATAAAACAACTTTTTTTCTTCATGCATTATCACTCATACATGAGCTTCCCTTTTCATACATATCCTTATCCTTTCATCGAGCCTGGCGTCTTTTCATCGAAACCCTTTTTCTATTTCCTCAATTTACATCGTTTCCATCTTCGATGTCTCTAAACACTGTACATGAATATTTAACGTAATGTGAGTTACGATCGACCGAATACAAATGTTTGACGATACCATCTTCAAAAACCTTTAACTGCATGTAATGTTGTCTACGCGAATGTTCTATTATCCTGGTCAATTTCCATTACTGTTCACCATAATATTTTGTTCCATTTATTGCCGAACCGTTGTTCGAGGTTTAAATTTTTATTTTGGATTGCTTCTGTACACTTTGTTCCCGTTTCTATGTTTGAACCATTTTGAATGATTTTTAACGAGTATTACGTTAAATGGCTGATGTCCTCCTTGCGTATCATGATCTTCTGCCTGCTTCTAAATTTCCTTGGCTTGCTCGTTCCATCTTAATGTGTATAAATATTTGTTTTTGCTTTGCCATTGAAACTACTATACTGGCGAATGCTCTAAGAAAATATTTTTCTGTACTAACTGGGATCGACCCGACATTTTCTAATCTGATGTGACTGCTGGCTCTGCTGCGTATTCTTATCTTTCTGTCCTCTATGAAACTTTCTTCTGTGATGTAAAAAAAACTTTATTCGTGTTCGAATTCCTAATTGGTGATCAAAACAATTTAATGGCGCTGTTCGGTCGATGTTTGCTTCTGCTGTGTATTTATCGATGTGTTCAACATAACTAATTGATGTGAATTATTTAAATCTTCATCTAATATGCTTCAAAATGTTCATTTCAATTAATCATGTGGTGTTATTTCTCAATGACGTTCGTGAGACCTCTTTGTTCGACGATTTTGACCTCGACTGTACACTTGTCTGTCTCTATTGCATCTTTATAATTATTTCTCACTGGTTCAACTTCCAAATTATAACTCCCTTTCGATTAAGATGCCCTGCTTTGGATCTTCTACGTTTTTATTTGACGTGTTTATGGACGATCTCTGTTTACATAACTTTTCGTTTTGTTCTCATTCATTGATTCCCATCTACCACGGGTAATAATATTTCACACTTAAATTACGCTCGCGACGTAAACTTTCTCACTTCTGGAGTTTGCCCTCGGCACTTGCTATCTTCCATCAACTTTACCATCACTATTTCTCGTTTGTGTGTGGTTTTCATGATTTATTCCATTATGAGGGGCAACTGGCCATTTCTTATGTGTACTTTTCACATAACCATTAAACGGCTAAACATAATCGCTCACTCTTCCCTATCTCCATTAACGGAATCTTTTTATCACGATCAATTTGATCTTCTTCGCCAACTGAATTATTTTCACTGATTTCACACACTCGACTTTTTGAGCATCATCGCTTGTTGTCAACAACAAACACTTCGTTGTGTGCGATAAATAATTTGACACATACACCACCGGCCTACTTTCTTCGCGATTTATTCATCGGTGTGACCTCATCAGAACTGCAATCGCACATTTTTTATGACACAGCATACAACATGGTGGCTTGCCGCGTCTCCGAGACCAGAAATGGAGGTTACAGGGGCAGCGCAGTCCCTCTCAAGAAGTAAGTTCTAACTTGCATCCATGTCTAGACTTAAAAATAAGTAGATCATCAATGGGAGTCACGAATTATCAGTTAATATATACAGTGAAATTATTTGGAGCATAATTATTCATTTCAGTTAGGAGCTACCCATGGAAATTTTGAAATGCCTATTCAACCTCTTCAGTCGCGAGTCAAAAATACTATGATTTCGTTTGAAATACGTTGGATGGGACAAATGACTGAAGGGCTTAATGCTTAAGATGTATTCATAGGTATATTCTAGAAAGTCTGGAGTCTAAAGCGTATAAATTTAAACAATCAAAATTCCGTATTAGTTGCAATGAATTTAGCGTGAGTAATTTTTCTTCACACTTAAAGTGTAGATACTTTATGACAGCCTTTAATATACGGACAGACTTACGCAGCGAGAGGAAGCGAACCCGCAGTTCATTTGTTTTGCCTTGTCAGCCCAAAAATGGGCGTCGCGACACTTATTGAAAGATGAAAATTTATCCATTCCTACAATTGCTTTGGACGTTTCTTTGTGATATGAAGACAAGCAAAAAATCAGTCGATGCTCGTTGCATTCCTGTACGTAAAATAGCATCGTGAATGCCAAAAATCAAGCTCATCTTGAAATATAAAAACCAATCGTAGAAAATTTAACAGAAAGTGCACTCATTTTAAAAAATCTGGCTTTATATTTTGAATTTTTTCAAATGCACCTGTTGAAATAATCTGAGGGGTAAATGATCTAGAAATTCAAGAACTTTATGCAAAACCTTTCATGTGGTTCTTTGCGCTAAGCATTCATAGATATTTGATGTTTAACACGTTAAGTGCGGGTGCTTAGTTGGTGCAAATCTTTACTTTGTACATACAGTTAATAGAAAGCTTTGAAAAAATTACAGAACCTAACCTGAGTGACCCACCGGTGGGTCACTTCGCACTTAACGTGTTAAATTGAATTTTTCCCTATTTCATCGTACACGCTAAAGCCTACTTTAAATGCCCGTGCACCAGCACTTCTATCAATTGGCCTGGCACCACGACGATGTAAACGATGCTACTCAAAAACAGAATCATTTTTACTTCAGTGGAAATCCTTAATTTCAGAAAGCTAGGTCAGTTATGGGTGTAAAATTTTGCTCTTTACGTTTTAGCTTTATTGTGAAGTTGATTACACGCATTTCGACGTCAGACAATTGCCTTAAAACAGTAAAGAAAATTCCGATACGAAAGATACAACGTGGAAAGTTAATGTTCCTCTACTGCTAATCACTCGTTTTCAAGTTAAGTGGGAACATACAGAAGACAATTTCTATACGTTGGGTAATTTTTCTGAATGATTCACAGCTTAGCTAAATTCAGGTTTCTGCATGACTGAAATTCTCGATTTAGCTATAATTATGGCTCAAGCAGCTATGACTGACGTGGGGAAACGTGATTTATAATTTTTCAAAATCAGGTTCATGAATCTTGTTTTCATTCTGCTTCTGAGAACTTGAAATATTTAATTTGTAAATGTTGTAATATGCTCTAGACTCTAGACGCTAGATCTACCTATCAGGTTGATGGTTGATAAAGGGATCAAATTCCAATAGTTTAAGAAAAATATCTTCCTTGCTGTACGTAGCTCAGTGACTAACATTCTCATTGTATTTTGCAGCTAACACGCAATTCGCTAATCATGGACTTGTAACTGGTCTTGTAGGGTTCTTTCACAACTTTAGTATTAGATGTGTATGTTCTATCAGTGTCATCTCTCATCCCGCATGACTGATCTGAAATGTCTGCTTTGAGTAAGCGCTCTGGCTCTTGTAGTTGCTTTAAGACATGACCGTTAATTTAAACTTGAAGTGGACTATAAATACACAGAACAATACATGGTGTTCAATAGTTATCGTTGCATTCAAATGTTAAATCAGTTATTTACACTAACATTAAAGTTTATTTACAAATCATATACTTTCCAGAGATAATATTTATTGGCTAAATATTTCGGCAAAAGAATAGACATTTTAGAGTTGTATAAGACGGAAAAATCTCCAACGGATATTGTTATAACCTTAAAAGTAAACAGAATGCTAGTCCAGAGAACGTTGAAGCGGTTATTAAAAACTGAACAAGTAAAGAATGGGTTTGGACAAAGTCTTCCTCGAAGTGCCATAACTTCATAACTGCTAAAATCTGCAAGAGAAAAACTCAAAAGAAATCCAGAGATCTCTCTCATAAATCTGGCAAAAGAGGAGAATGTATCCGTCGGAACCATGCCTACCATTTTGTACAAAGACTTAAAAACTTTTTACAAACATCAAAAGAAACTGCTGTTATCCACAAAAACTGTTGACAAGCGTCTTGCAGGAGCTTCAATTTTTCTGTCTCGTATCTGCGTAGGCACTCTACTGAACCTCGTGTTCAGTGACTAAAAGGATTTGTGTACATTTTTTTTTATAAATATGGCCTCTAAAAGTTGTAACGTTAATTATTGAACACTCTGTAGATACATAAATTCAATTGATTCAGCTTCCAGTTGGCTTTAGAAAACGTGAACTGTTTTACGATTGACTATTGTAGCATCGCCATCTGGAAACAACTTCAGACACCTGAGGTACTCAAACAAACATGGGAAGAATACTCTGAAAATCGAGCAAGTTCTGTTTTTTGTTCTCATTTGGTATACAGTTGCGTGAAAAAAGTGTTTAGTTGATGAATAATTTTCAATGGACTGTAGGGTAGCAAACTTAAGTAATGGATAAATTTATTTGAATTGAATTAACACTACAGAGGGTCTTCGGGCACATCATAAATAAAATATGAAATTCATAAAAATGTTACAGAAACGACGAATACATTTGCAGTACCTGCCACTGGTGTGCATATTTTAGATAAATAGAAACACATTAGGTTGAAGGTATATCCTTCTAACGCAATCTTTGCAAAATTGTTCTCAGGTCTGTGTTGCTTCAGCTATTTCATGCAATGTCATTATATGTCATTGTCCGCGTCAACAATTTAACATTGCCTGCACGTCATCCAATATCACGACTTCTATGATTCAGTATTCGAAAACAGTGAATTTCTCTCAATTTTTCTTAAAAGATTGGGCGAACTTTCTGCAAGTTGTATAATCTCGTGGGTCTAGCATTATTTTAAAAATATGAGTGACGTCATCAATGAAACTTTAGGTGCTTGTTGTTAAAAATATCAAAACCAACATTGATATGTGTATGTAGGTCGAGTTTTGTAGAGAAACGATCAAAAATACCAAATTACAGTACATCCGCTATACAACCAAAAGTGTTGTTCCTTAGGTTCTACCTCCAAGTCTTACAATGTGTGGCATCGCTTGAAACTTTATTGCCACTCTATACCCAAATAGTCCTGAAATTTTATCACTGTAGTATTTGGTACATCAGAAGCATCACTACCTTCTATTACTAAGGCCATTCAATAATGGAATTTATGATTGGTGTTCAAGTCCTGCAACTGAGACTGTAACGTACGCTGCTCGATCCGCTTGCTGCAGTCCACGGTGCACTCGAGCGTCTCAAGATCTCCTTCATATCACACCTGATCTTGTCTAGCGACAGAATCACCGACTTCACTTGACTTATATGGGTGAGGGTTAAATTGTCTCTTTCTGGAAAAGCTGGTTTGATCTTCAGAGGCCAGGTATTTGCCTTCATGTTCACTAACTTTTCAAAGCACAGTCTATTGTCTTACTCCACGTGAACGGTTGAATTTCACAGTTTTGTTCTTTCCACAGTATGTCTCACTTTTAAAATTTCCAGTTGACGTACGCAACAAGAATATTAAAGGAGTTTCAAGACTTTAGTAGCCGGTGACTTTTTTGGCATACCATCTGCTAGCAAAATCGGGAGGTATAATCTATTTTCCTCATCGTGAAAATTTCATGGCGTGCAAGCAAGTATGAGGATTTCATTCAAGTTATTCTCAAAATTATTTCTGAAAGTATTGTTGAACGTACGTCAGAAGCACAGATCTGATATCATTCTTTTAGTGAGAATGAAATAATCTGTGAAGCAGGCGACGTCATAAATTATGTAGTCTAAGATAAAGTAATCCAAAATTTTTAACTTGAAAAGTGTTCACGTCGCCACCCAGATTACACTGACAGCGATGAAGCAAACTACATTTACATTCTGTAGAATAATTTCCTGAATTAGGATTTTTACTTGAGAATAATGTTGTATCGTGAAGCTATAATCTATCGTGAAAAAAATTAAAAACAGTCCTATCTGTTCTCATATCTTTATCGAGGTAGACACGAGAAATTTTCATGTTGAATGGCAGGATTCTCCAAAAAATACTAAAACATATTATTTTTCACACATGCTCTAGAATGGCAACCTAACACCAGTATACACTATATTTACCTATGAAAATAATATCTCGTTTCGTGTTATTATTGTTAGGTAACCTGCCTGAGTAGCTTATGCTATCGTTTGATAACGTGTGTCTTCTCATTCCACTTTCATCTCATCTCACCTTCAATATATCATCGCATAGTTTTTTATTAGTGTCTTCTTAACCGATTTTTGTCTCTTCTCGACGTGTTTTCTGATGCTTCGCACTCAACCCCACGCTCGTCGGTTCTGCTCCTTTCCGATCGATTACATATATATTCATAATACGTCTAGTAATATCTAACTATACAACTATCCCTTCAATAATGCGTTTCATGTCAACTTCCGTAACAATGTACCTCTTTCTTTTACAACAAATCTTGTCTTGCCCTTGATAAACTCCTCCTGACCCTCGCTTCCAAATTTTCTGATTCTCAATACTATCCCCGTTTGTTCTTTATCCCATCCTTTTCCACTCTACCACTCACTCCCTGTGCCGCACCAACACACTCTGCACCAACAATTTTGTACACGCCGAGTTCTGCAAACTCCTCAACTTGCTGCACTCGTACCTGGAGCGGCACAACTTCGTTTTCTTCTCCCAATATTGTTTAAACCGAGCTACGGTGAATACACACGCATGGCCCTGTTCACCACCACCCCTACCACCCAAACACCGTACGAATGATTGACTCTTCCCTGCTGGGTTCAAACTCAAAGTTCACCAACAAGGCGGAAGCAAGCTCCAGGTGACGTCTTAGCGACTCAGTCCATCTAATCGTTCGTGCGTGGTGACCACAGCAGTAGAACTTCTCAGCAACCATCATAGAAGTAAATACTAACTGAGCAGATACTTTGTTCCTTTCAAAGTTTGAGCATCTCTTTCTCTTCAGTTCTGTAGAAGCAAATCCTTGTATTGTCGTGTTTCTTTTTAAACTAAACATATTGCATTTACTCAGTTCTTGAAGTGGCCAAATATTTACGTTTAAGGTCAATTTTTGCGCTAAATGACTATGTAGTACTTCCAAAGTAGGGTGAAAATTGAAACTTTTTACTTTTGTTTTAATTAATTATTGTGGAAAAGTTACTTAAACTGAATGCTTTCTATCATTTTGCGTATGAAATTTGTGTAACTATTCGTTGTTATCCCGGCGAAATGATTCTCTCCAAGTGCGTATGCTATTACTATTGTTTTTATAGTATTTCTTTGCATTCATAAACATATCCTAGAAATACAGGATTACCGTGATACCAAAACGAAAAATGACCATTTTTTGTATGCATTTCAGCCACACTAATGTACACACCGAAAGTAAAATAGCAAAATGTTCATAAAATTATAGTTCGAGAAGGTAGTAATTCCATGGTATTACAAAAAAATGTGATAAAAAAGTTCTTTTTAGTACTTATCGAGTTCTTTTTACATCGTTTCCATCAAAGAAAAAATATGGTTCACCTATTAATAAAAGACTAATATAAAACCGAATATGAATAATAATAATAGAGAAAAAATTGCATTGTCTAGACATACATGAGACCTAAAAAAGCTTCGGTCGACAAAGATTTCGCTAAAAATGACTTTAACAAGATAAAACTCAGATTTATGGCACTGACTCATTCAATGTATATTTTTATGTTATCACAAATGTTGAAATCAAAATTGTTCCTCAGCAATGAAAACTCGGTCCTCTTGCTGTAATAAAAAAGAAATCGTTAAGTGGTGCAGATTTGCACTATTACTTGAAAATGAAGCAGCCTTGAACTTCAAGAAAAATTTTCTGCAGAATTGCTAGAGATACCTAACTTCCTCTATTTTTACAAAATATACTCTATATTTTAACTTTCTTGGAATTTTTTGCATGAGGTATAAACGGCACAACAAGAGAGGCAACGTAGAGGTTCTTAGCAATGCTCCTTTTTTCATATTTTTATATTTAATTTCAAATGAATCACTTCTCTTTGGGCATGAGGCTTGCGACTGTTATTATGTATTAAATATTTTTTGACTCTAAAAAATTTCTGGAATTTTTGCTATCAGTGTTGCTATTTTTATGTTTGAAATATCTGTGTTTGGGGTAAATGTTGAACATGATAAGTTAGAGGCATAAATGAAGTTCATTAAATCTAATGTTTGTTTCTGTTATATTTAACAGGCTATTGCGGTGCAGAATATCGAGTGTAAAAGAATGTAGGATATGGCTCGCAGAACTCCTCCTTGGTGAAGAGCTCTTGGATACGACTGACGGAAAAATGTTACGATCGAGGATATCATTAGATTCAGATTCTTACAGAAGATATGGAGTGGAACAGAGAAGAAAGTTTCCTAAGGACGTGCGGTATTCAGTGCACGCAGAATTCCGCCAGTCTCCTCTCCCTGAAATTTCTCGATCAGATGAAGGCAAATTCATACTTGATAAAGACAGTGAAGAAGGTGGTTTTGCATCTCCCCGGCGACCAACAAGGGGTCTTCGTGGTTATAGAAATTTTCGAGAGTGGACATCACCACCCGAAGCTGGGTGGACCAACGCAGTGTCTGGAATCGAGAGCGGAGTCTACAGAGTCCGACAAGGAACAACGCATTTTCATTCCGCCGCTCCTGAGCCTCCGTTACTGACCATGCGATCTGATGGATCTGGCGCGAGTACCTACGAACTTCCTCGGAATACGTTCCGGTCTCCTGTGATCTATGAAAATTCCCTTGTTGCACGAAATAGTCACCGTAGTCCATACGTCGTGCAACCCTCCTCTCCACAGTTCGGGAAGCATATTATCCCTCAGTCCCCAACCGGCCCTGTTTTATCCCCAAAAGGTAGACTTAGATCCTCTTCACCTGGCCCTCTTTCTACTCAGTGGAGACAACTAGCTCAGTTAGCATCCTTCAATGAGGTTAGTTCTGTCAAGCAGCCTTCTAGTGTAGAAAGATCGTTTCCTTCGACTCTCATCTCATCATTTCACAATTCTAATCAGCTCACCCCTTCCATGCGTGGGTTCCCTGGTGACGGTATTTCCCCCTTTTTTCAGTTTTCGAGTTATTCGCCATACGGTAAAGAACTTCCTGTACTTTCTCCTCTTTATAGATATCCTGACAGTCGGACTATACATGTGGTTGGAGCTCAAGTTCATGAACCACCTCCTCGATTTTGCTCTCGACCAACATATCACCCTTACTATCTTCCAACTCCGAGATATTCTCCGTGGGGCACACCTCAAGGGGCGTACTATGACAGACGCTTCGATTGGATGTCTCCTCATCAAGCAGAAATGATGGGTCGACGAGCAGTTCTGGACTCGGGACAACACGTTCACCAGCTTCCTCAACACAGAATAATCTCTCCGTATAATCGCGCTCATCATGACTCCGCACGGCATTATGCGAACCTTCCACCCATGATAAGTCCAAGGGGCTTTCAGCAGCAGCCTTCTCCCTTAAGAGTTCCCCATTTTTTGCTCAATCCGCTCCCTCGTCCTGAAAATCAAAAACCTTTAGCGACGAGTTCCCCTCCTCGACTTAGGATGAGAACCCGTGGTTATGAAAGGGATATGCATCCATCAGTCCATGCAGTCTCTCGATTACCTCGTGTTGTACCTGACTACGAAAATCGTAATTTACGAAGCGATCGAGGTGCAAAGGGTTTGATGTCAACAGTAGGTGAGCATCCGGAATCCAGGAGACGTCAAGGGAGCGGTCGAATACGACATCATAGCGCTCCTGATCTAAATACTTCGTCTCGTGATTTCAAAGACAATCCAACGAGGTCAAGATTACATCATGGTAGGCCTAGGAGGCATGGTGATAGATCACGCAGTCATGAAGTATCGTACGATTTATCCCCAGAGTTTTCTCATGATCAATCTCCCGATTCCTCAAGTGGATTTGGCAGTAAAAACACTTCGCAGCAACAAAGTTCTTCTCAGTCAGGTCAGTCTCTCGCTGCGCTTGGGCTTGACACCTCCCGTTTTTCCGAAAATTCAATCAAGGCATTTGCACCAAGCGATCAGAGATGGGAGTCGCGACGATTAGGAATTGGTGCTCAAATTTGGCCTCCTCCGAGATTACCTCCGTCTTACGAACAGTGGCTTGCACGTCAAATGCAGCCACAGTTTCGCGTTCCTAGTGGACATTACAGCTATGCCATCGGTGATGAAAATCGTGATTTCATGCTTTCTCGCAGAACTAATCCCAGTGTTATTCCAAGACATTCTTTGAGAGAAGTTGCTCACTCACATCCAAATGTGAACGAATTGGAAAACGATGTTTTCGATAGTGTAGATCAGGTTGATAGAACAGCAACTACTACAGCAACTCCAGTCGCTAATTTAGATGTTAGTGTAGATGATCATTATGAATTTGACACCATGTTGAGTCCTACTCCAATAGATGAAACTCTTATGCCTGGCAGCAGTGAATGGAGTAGTGTTGGTAGTGCTGGAAATGGAAACAGTTTGCGCCGTTTGAGCGATTCAGAATTGTACGGAACAGGCTCTTCCTTCGGAGACCGTAGAAGAATGTCTGAAGAGAGCATGGAAGAAAGAGTAGCGGCTATGAAACAAGAGTTCATGGAGTATAGACGCAGACAAGCACGTAGATCTGAAACGCAGCTGGAAAGCGTTTGCTAAGCTTTTTGATTGTGCTGTGCTCCATCTATCGGAAATATTATCTCCACTTAAAATGGATTATTTCAAAATAAGGCAATAAAACCCCGTTGCTTCATTGAATTTAAATTTCAAAATAAGAACTCATCAATAATATTTTCGGAGTAATCTGTTATACTAAGGCGGATATTGTCGTATGGTCAAATTCATAATCAAATGTATTTTTCATTGTATTCTTCGTATACACGCACCAGACTCGAGTTCATTCTACAATGAAACAAATTACCGCTGTCGAAAGCTGGTGAGTCATATCCGCTTCATCAGGAGCAGTGTTCTGAAAGTTTAAAAACAGGCTTAGTACTGTACGATCTCACAAAAATTTCTTAAATACTCAAAGTCTGGTTTTGAATTATTTCCTTAGTACATTTAGTATTTATCTTATCTTTAGTTAAATTCAGTTTTTGAATTATGCTTTAATTATTTAGACCAGTTTTTTGTCACTGCCTTTTATTCTCTTTAAGAGTATGATCCATTGTAGTCACCTTCCCCATACCATATCAATCATCAGTAGTACGGTCTAATTTGTTATTGTACTGTCAAGGCAATATTTTATTTTCGTGTATGGTTTCAAAAAATAATTTAACTTTTTGAGGAACTTATTTTCTAGTGATTCTGATTACTTCAGAAGTTATGCTAATTTTAAGTTTCATAAATCCAATGTCTGCTTCGATGTTTTTTTGAGGAATATTAGTATACTGTAAAATTGGTTATTTAATATGACATGTACATAAAATTGGTGTGCCGTATTGATTCGAGTGCAGAATTTGTACAAGCTGCTGTGGACTTGACTGCTATGTTAAAATACTCTGTGGAGTTAATCTCATTTTAAGGGTTTAGAGTGTTGTCGATCATCGTGTATGGTTCATCGTTTGCTACGAAAGTTGCGTTGATGTTCTAATTTAGTATAGAGAGACTGCGTATTCATAGTTCTTTGGATACTTCCCCTTCTCTCAACACATTGATTCCATCGTCGTATTGAGGTCCAGCTATCGTCATTCCTACCGAAACTTAGGTATTTTTTCTGAGACTATAAATCATTCACTGTTATAAATGTAACAAAGATTGAATATTACCTTATATCTAATAATTGTATATATTTGAATACTGATTTGCGCTCATCGAATGTTCTTGTTAAATATGTTAGATCTGCATCAGATAAATTCGTGAAAACCGCATCTTGGAAATTGAATTAGCTAGTCAAAATCTATTATGTGATGTAAAGGTTTTCGCTATTTCATTGTTTAACCCTAATGCTTTTTGTGTTTAAAAATTGAGCACCACTTGCACTTATCTGGTCCGTGCTAAAAATTGAATTGAATATGTCGATTCATTGAACATGCGAAATGATCCCGTTGATTTACCATATAGTAATCACGCATTTTCTCCACAGAAAACCTATACTTTCTGTAACCCATTAATCGAATCGTCACTACAGTGATCTCCGTAGCTGTGTAGACTCTGTGTTTACATCATGAAAAATTAGTCGAGTCAGATGAATTCAGCTCACTCTCATGAGTAATCATCTTGTTCCCTAGCCCAAACCTCCCCGATCTTGAAACATTTCCTGTAATGTATATATCTCTCGGTTTACAGTACAGTGATTTTAGTGGCTAGGAAAATGTATTTGAAGCTATAAAGAGAAATATTTAGAGTTATCTCGAGGTTTCAATGGGTCACTTTAAGATGGTTTATTACCTATACTTGGTGAGTGCGCCACACCGTTCGATAACTCACCTGCTACCATACCAATAATTAGATTATATCTGGAAGAGCGCATGTGCGTTCCCGAGTTTTTCCTAGATAGTGAAGTGTAGTTCTAACTGGATTATGAAAACTTTCTCAATTACTCTAAGCGTAATCTTGTAAGTGGGCGTAGAAAGAACTTGAAAGGTTCGAAAGTAGAGCATCTGCGCTCTTATTATTGTTAGCAATCTATTGCAGTTACTTCTCTTTGGGTGTTGCAGGATTTGCTTATATGCGTCGAGAGTTCTTTATTGATAAAATTACAATATACCGTAGATAGTGGATAAAAATTCCGTGATCAATTTATGATTTTTTTCTTGTCAACAAAACAGGCATTTGCGCATTCTCCATTGTGACACGTTTTGGTTATTCCATGAAAATATTCTATGATTTCAATTTTGATAACTCTAAGCTAATGCTGCATCATCATGATTTTTTGTTGTTTCAAAATAGTTCATAATGTCTCCTGTTTTCTCTCTTGATCGTAAAGTAATTTTTACAATTCAAGCCCGTAGTAAAGCACGTGATGACAATACGAATTTTCGTACATTGGTTCTGCGAGGGATTTAATTAACAATGTAGGCTTTTCTAATTCGGACAATTTCACAAAAACAATATTCAGTAACCTAACCATTACCCTTATTTTGGTGCATATTTTCAATTTATAGACCTTTCATGTTTTTTAACGTTTGGCTACTAATTTTTTAGAGGAAAATTGTTATAATTTAAGCACAATAATTTCGTTACATGTCTGAACGAAGCGCGTAAAAAAGGAAACTGTTTCTACGTTTGAAACTGTTTCCATAGTTGTTTCTTGCTGCTCTTTCAAAAATGTTTATTCAGAGCTCCATTTTAGACTGCAGGTGATAAATTATTTCTTCATTCAAATACAGAACCATCGTTCAAATTAATTTTTGACATGATTTTGTGTATTGTCGTACGTTACCACGACTTCGCTTAATTCCCTTGCTTAATATTTGGTATCCAGTGTACCAAAAATTTAATGGAAAAATCTTTTACCGATAATTCACCAATATTTTATGTAACTGAAACGTTGAGTTTCTACCTACTTTTTGTACCTGATGACACCACTGAACTTTTCTTTTAGTTCTGGAGCAGATTTTTATATGACAGATTCTCAATTAATTACTAATTTGTCGAAGTAATGTGTTGTTCCTGTTGACGGGCTATTATTAAAATGCACATTTGATACACGTAAGTATTTATTGTTAAATTTCTAAGGCCGAGATTCTCAATTATTATGCGTTCAAAATCAATGAGGCTGTCATCACTTTACCGTGAGATTTATTTTATTGTAAACAAACATATATTGTTGTGGCAGAAAAACATTTAATTGCAAGATTTTGCAAACCCTTTTTCCTGTTAGCTATCAATCATTAAATTGCTTGTTACAGCACAATCGTTCAATTCAAAGTTTTGGCCAACTGTAATCACTATTTTTTCCACTTCCGAACATTTTAACATTCTCAAAGATATTTGTTTTCTACGTGCAAGTATTCATACCTTACCGCGCTACGCTGAACCTGTGACCAGCTTCAGATGTTTTGAACATCAGTTTTCTATTGTTTTTGGTCAGGATTTCTTATTTTCAATGTGTTGAAGTTAGGCGATACTGTGAAAGAGTCAATATACAACGATCGAGTTGCTGTCATTTTATTTCCCAAAACATAACATGCGCAGAAGACATGCGCAGAAGACATGCACAGAAGACATGCGCAGAGGACATGCGCAGAGGACATGCGCAGAGGACATGCGCAGAGGACATGCGCAGAAGACATGGTAGAAGACATGCGCAGAAGACATGCGCAGAAGACATGCACAATAGACGTGCGCAGTAGACGTGCGCAGTAGACGTGCGCAGTAGACGTGCGCAGTAGACGTGCGCAGTAGACGTGCGCAGTAGACGTGCGCAGTAGACGTGCGCAGTAGACGTGCGCAGTAGACGTGCGCAGTAGACGTGTGCAGTAGACGTGCGCAGTAGACGTGCGCAGTAGACGTGCGCAGTAGACGTGCGCAGTAGACGTGCGCAGTAGACGTGCGCAGTAGGCATGCGAACTAGGCATGCGCAGTAGGCATGCGCAGTAGGCATGCGCACTAGGCATGCGCACTAGGCATGCGCAGTAGGCATGCGCACTAGGCATGCGCACTAGGCATGCGCAGTAGGCATGTGCAGTAGGCATGTGCAGTAGGCATGTGCAGTAGGTATGCGCAGTAGGTATGCGCAGTAGGTATGCGCAGTAGGTATGCGCAGTAGGTATGCGCAGTAGGTATGCGCAGTAGGCATGCGCAGTAGGCATGCGCAGTAGACATGCGCAGTAGGCATGCGCAGTAGGCATGCGCAGTAGGCATGCGCAGTAGACATGCGCAGTAGACATGCGCAGTAGACATGCGCAGTAGACATGCGCAGTAGACTTGCGCAGTAGAAAATTCCTAAAAAAAATTTCCGAAAAAAAATCTAAAAAATTTTCAATAAAAAAAAATTCAAAATTTTCTAGAAAAAATTCCTAAAAAACAAATTTCCCAAAAAAAATTCCTATAAAAAAAATTCCTAAAAAAATTTCCACAAAAATATTTCCACAAAAAAATTTCCACAAAAAAAATTCCTAAAAAAATATTCCTAAAAAATTCCTAAAAAAAATTCTTAAAAAAAAATTCTGAAAAAAAATATTTCCTAAAAAAAATTTCCTAAAAAAAATCCTTAAAAATAAATTCCTAAAAAATAAAATTAAAAAAAAAATATTTATAACAAATAAAATTTTCTGAAAAAAAATTCCTAACAAATAAAATTTCCGAAAACTAAAATTCCGAGAAAGAATTTCCGAACAGAATTTCCGCAGTGGACATGCGCAGTAGGCATGCGCAGTAGGCATGCGCAGTAAGCATGCGCAGTAGGCATGCGCAGTAAGCATGCGCAGTAAGCATGCGCAGTAGGCATGCGCAGTAGGCATGCGCAGTAGATATGCGCAGTAGATATGCGCAGTAGACATGCGCAGTAGACATGCGCAGTAGACATGCGCAGTAGACATGCGCAGTAGACATGCGCAGTAGACATGCGCAGTAGACATGCGCAGTAGACATGCGCAGTAAACTTGCGCAGTAGAAAATT
>VCRD01003264.1:27434-39891 GCA_006783055.1 Trinorchestia longiramus | reverse complement strand
CATCCCTCGTCTACCACACATCCCTCGTCTACCACACATCCCTCGTCTACCACCCATCCCTCGTCTACCACACATCACTGCTAATCTATTTCAGTCACATCTAATCTCACGATGGCTTGATTGTCTTCCCACACTCTTCTGAGTCTTTGATCTCTCAATCATTTGCCAGTCCGCCCATTGTGCAAACTTCACATAGCTGGTCCTCTGCACCAACTTATCTTATCAGATGTAATACGAGAACCCAGTCAGAGGACAGCATACCCAATCCGAATTTTATCGTCTGACCGGCGCCAATTTTCGTCAGCATTAACCGGTAATTATCGCCTTTTCTTACGATAAACCGATGATATCTTACGATAAACCGGTAATTATTATCTAAAAAAGACTATTTTATCGTCTTTTCCCTATGCTTGGAATGACGGTAGGAATAAGACTGTAAAGACCGGTCAATATCGTCGGCGAACATTTCATCGTCTGGAATTACCTATAATTACCGGTAATAACCGGTACTATTTCTATCGTCCGAAGATCCTACTATAAACGATGATTATCACCGCAAATCGATGATTATCTCCGGTAAACCGAAGAAAAAATTCGGATTGGGTACCTGGTGTAGTGTGAGAACCCAGTCAGAGGACAGCATTACCTGGTGTAGTGTGAGAACTCAGTCACTGTGGATGCAGATGTACTTCTGTAGTACCTGATGTAAAGGGATATATTCTAACCTGCAATATGAGTATATACTGAGCGAGATAGAACTCAGCCTTTGGAATGTACGTCACCAGCAGGCTATATCGCAACCTGCACCATCTTCTGCACTGTGTTTTGTGCACTACCTCGTGCCCAGCTCTGAATAGGAATCGCCTAAGCTGGAGATACCTGTAGCAGGGATGTATGTAGCACTACCCATAAGTTTGCATTATGGCAATGAACTATCACGATAATTTATAGAAATAACGATGCAGAGTTATCGATTATTCGATATCTTTCCCCTGCGTTATCGAGTTCGCTGGTATCGTCGATACATTTGGTTCCAAAACAGCGTTAATCGATAATTTTAGTTTTTGGTTCCAGGTTAGTCCAGGGGCGTGGTTTGGAGGCAGAAATAGGTAGAGCCGAGCTGGGAACGAACGTATACTGAAAGGAGTGCGATGTGGCCAGTCTTGACATTTTCGCGTAACGTTCGGTCAGCTTCAGTCTCTCTCATCAGCTGTCGGACTAGATGTCACGAGGGGTTGCTCTTGCGACCAAGAAGCTGGTCAATTTGATGACGAGCGGTAACCTCCAATTCTCCTAGCCTCTAGTCAACACCCTCCTTGCTGCAATGAAGAAGGGGTTCGAAGCCACTTCTGACGATGAGGCGCCTCTTCTGGCCACTGCCGTTCACCCCAAGTTTCGCCTCGAGTGAATGGGAGCTTTTGAGGAAAAAATGATCAAGAGGTCAAAGGTCAAGTCTCTGGTGTAGAGGAAGGTGGAAGAGATCTTGTGTCGTGCCGAACTGGAGACCGCCAGCAGCTGCAATGACATGGAGACGGAGGACGACTAATCCAGAATTTGTGATGAGGAGGATGAGACCATCAGAGGTCAACCAAGTCCAATGCTGCTCAAATTCTGAATGTGTGACTGCAGACCAAATGGACAAAGAGATGGGCGGACCATGAGTTCAACAGTGAGAAGGTCCTCATATACCTTTTCTTGAGATGCAAGGCGGCAACGCCTAGTAGCTCTGCGCTGGAGCGCTTGTTCTCTCTTCGCAAGGACATCTCTTGGAGGAGCTCCCTGTCTCATGAAAACATCAACATGGTTATGTTTACGAAGGGGAACATGCTGCAGGACCTGGTCTAGACTGTGGTTGTGCATATTTAGTTATTTTACTCAAAAAATTACTTCTGATTAGTGGAGGGACAGGATAAACATTGAATTTGAAGTTTTCTAAGAATAAGAATAAAATATGATTTGAATTTGATTTGTTGATGTTTTTATGTAAAATATCAATATCGCTATCGGTAGAATCAGAATTTTGGATTTATCGATGAAATGGTTATCACGTGATAGGGCGATAAATTTATCGTCAGTCGTCGGTTATCAGTTATCATTAATAAGGTTATTGCTAGCGATTTATCGGTTATCGAGATACATTTTTTCATTATCACGATCACCACTGATACTACTCACAACAGCTGCAGCAGTGATGCCTGCAGCACTACTTACCATACCTGCAGCAGTGATCCGTGTAGGACTGTGAAATCAATACCTTTTACGCATTCTCAGTAGGACTCAACCAGTCGTACAACACACAACACAACCAATCAATACAGTACAGAACTATTGTGCCTCAGAAATATCGTATTTAATTTAGTATGTTCTTGAAGACGATAACTAAAAAAATATCAATTAATTTTAGTAACATTTTATGGTTAATTTTTTACCCATTTTACGCCTTTTGCGATTAGTAATTGAAGTTCAAATTTTAATCGTAGTTGTAACTTCAAATTGTAACTCTCGTCTATAAAAGATCATAGTCAACCATGAGCCGTAAGGCTAAGTGCCCAGCAGTTCGGTCTCAGCTATCACTCAGTTAGCACCACTTGCGCTCGAGTTTGTCTCTCTCTCTCTGACGTGTTTCGGTTATACAAATCTCAAGTTCTCAATTTTTGGTTCTCGATCTTGGCCCCAACCTCTGCTCTGATTTTAATGGTGTTCAAAAATAAACCTGCATTCTACGAAGACGATCGTATCACTGCTCTCGAAGAACCCACACGAAAACTACAACAGGAAAATACCAGTTTCCCAAAGAACAACAGTCAATAAAAGTTCGTATCAGAGTTTTATTAATACAAAACAAACAACACACGACAAAATACGAGTCCTGAATGCAGCACAACATACGCTACACAGCACAGAAGCCTACATAACATAAAACAATACACGAGGCTCATGGGCCCACACAAAGCAGGCCCAATCAAGTTCCAAGTCCAGCAGTCTTGCCACTTTTTTCTTGTGGTCCTAATGGCGGAGTGGAGACACAATGTGTTCAGCCAATAGGGTGCCGCAACACAATGTGTTCAGCCAATTAACTGTTCTATACCGAGCGGGGACCGGCCTAGGCGGTTGAGCGTCTTACACTGCTCTGACGCTGCTCTGACGCTGCTCTGACGCTGCTTTGATTGGTGCTTCTAGCATCCTCATGAGCGCCACTCCACGCCTTCGAGAAAATTTTGTGCAACTTTTCTGCCTTGCAATGACAGTCGGCAGGCCGCCAGCTTGAAACTGCAGGCCGCCAGCGTGAAACTGCAGGCCGCCAGCGTGAAACTGCAGGCCGCCAGCGTGAAACTGCAGGCCGCCAGCGTGAAACTGCAGGATGCCAGCGTGATGTGAGAGATGGATGTGGGAGTAAGTTGGAGGTGAGGGGGAGGTGGGAGGGGTTGGAGGTGAGGGGGATGTGGGAGTAGGTTGGAGGTAACGAGGATGGGGATGGGCTAGAGGTGGGGGATGTGGGAGTAGGTTGGAGGTGAGGGGAATGGTGATAGGTTTGAGGTGGGGGGATGTGGGATGGGTTAGAGGTGGGGAGCATATCTAGCATAAGCTAAGTGCTGCTCTGTGCTCAGCTGAGTTATGACATTGAACTGCCTCAAACCTTAGTGGACTTGCTGCTGTGTGGCCCACCCTGCCGTGTGGACTTACTGCTGCTGTGTGGGCCTACCCTGCCATAGGGACTTACTGCTTGCATGTGGCCCCCTTTGCCATGTGGACTTAATGCTGCTGTGTGGCCCACCCTGCCATGTGGACTTGCTGCTGTTGTGTGGCCCACTGTGGCGATACGTTCTCTCTCTCTCTCTCTCTCGACACGGTTACAGCACAAATGTATAATAATTCCGAGCATTAATTGAATTCTTTCAAGGTGAATGTATTACATACACATTTTACGTTAATTGAAATGTAATAAATCATTCATAACGAGAGAAAGACGTTACAAATTGGAGGAATCCGAACCTCCTTACATGTATGACATATTATGCATCAATGAGGCCAACATAAGAAGGCAATAAACACAATTAATTAGCTTAACAATATTTACTAGAAAAACTCTCGGAAAAATACGCAAATATGTTATGAAATCAATGTGATCTATCTCCTCGAGTCACCCAATTTCACTCACAATAATTATTTCGATCATACAATACCGAGTGGTTGCGGAATTGACACAATTCCATTAATGAACATCCTAAATACACGCGAACATGTCAGAATTCACTGAAGATCACTCGAATCCTATTACTTAATCTCACTCTTAATATTTGACCAAATAAACTCTTATGAATTAATAATCACTGCTGTGCCATTAACCAATTTCACTGACAAAACTATTCAGTTCACTCTTGACTAATGACGCGAAGAATTGCGCTGCATTTCGTTGACCGTACGTACGAAACACGCTCGGTCAAGCCCTAACGCGTGGCGCAGGCACATCCTGTTGTTTACACTATATATATGCTTCTCCTGCTGGTTCCAACCTCCACTGGGTTAAAGGGGCACTGGTCTAAGGCTGTATTAAATAATATTTCCACTTGGTTCCTGTTGTTAATATTTCGAAGTAATTACGTAAACATGAAATCCAATTTGACGCTGAAACCCCGATCTTCTCCGAGTTAATTATTGGCGGAAATTTTCAAAGTTTACATGAACCTTTTTAAGGATTCAGTTACTCCAAGAAGTAGTAGTCGCAGTAGTGGTAGTAGAAGTAGTAGTAGAAGAGTAGCTGTAGTCGCTCTAGTACATAGTTCTAGCAGTTCTAGCAGTTATAGTAGTTTTAGTAGTTCCCTCTCTACAATGAGAGAAAAATCCTCCGTAAGTGCATGCCTTGATAGAGGTGCCCTAATACGTTTATGCTGTTTGTTGGCATATTATTCCTGTTTCCTATCCCAGGAACATTTTTACCTCCTCTCCGAGTGATATTCCGTCTTTTGCTTCCTTGAAGTCGGTCGCCTGGCCCTAGCTCGTTGGTACCCCCTGCTTCCTTGAAGTCTGTCACCTGCCCCTAGCTCGTAGAGGCCCCATGTAGAATCGTCGCCTCTTCTCACATTGTTGTTCATCCGATCAACGCCTTCCTCTTTTCCCGACTGCTGCTTATATAATCCGTTTGTGTTTTTTAGAAACATGCCTCCTGACTTTTAGCTCCTCCTTTCGCACTTGGTTTTGCTTTAAAGGTGTACTGTGTTCATTTGACCCTTGGCTTCTTATCTGATGCTTCCCACGGTTTCGAGACGAGTGTAGACATATTTCAACTGGTTGGCATTCAAAACTGTTCACACCGCATGATAGCGTGCTGTGTTGTTTATATTTTTGCGAGCGCGACGGTTGGGTTTTAATGGCCCTGTGGCCCAGCAGCTTGTTTTCCCCGCATACCCATTCACCTCCACACATCCTTACTCATTACCACATCATTACACATCACTCATACATCACTTTACTTTATCACTACTACCACACCACCCTGCCATGTTGACTTGCTGCTGCTGTGTGGGCTCATCCTGCCATCTGGACTTACTGCTTGTGTGTGGCACACCCTCCCATGTGGACTTACTGCTTGTGTGTGGCCTACCATGCCATTCGACTTACTGCTTGTGTGGGGCCCACCCTACCATGTGGATTTACTGCTTTTGTGGGCCCACTCTGGATGTCTGAGTCTACTGGTCATGTCGGCCCCATGCTTTGGGGCTCCCGTGCTGTGTGCACCCCATGCTGTGGGGACACCATACTGTGGAGAGAGGAGAGGGAGGCACTTGAGCCCCGGAACACGCCAGGAGGGTCTCACCCGTGTTTGGCCTGCCGAGGCGGGGTACTTCCACCACGAAGAGGCCCGAACATCGGAAACCGTTCCACTGCTGTTGTTTTTTCGGCTTAGTGGCGTCACCAACACGAGTGGTGCCGCTAACCCCTCTCCCACCCGGACCCATCCATCATCGAGTCCTTCCTGTTGAGGAGCGGGGTCCACCCAAACCTTGGCCCCCAGAGTTCACGTCCCCTTGCCTTTCCCTGTTCCGTGTGCTACTGCCGGGTCACTGAGAGGAGAGTCTCATTCCTGTGTACCTCCTGCCATCACTAGGTCCACCGGCGCTGCTCTCGCCTTGCTTCGGTTGCTGCCAACAACCCTCCCTGGTCTTGCCCGTCCTGCTCTGGTCCATCCCAGGCCTCTGCCTCGCGGGGAACCAGAGACACCCCACCCAAACCCAACCCCTAGTTCACTTACCACCCCTCCCCCAAGCCCCTCTCCTCCTCGGTCACCTCCTCTACATCCCATCACCAATCCTCCCTTCTCTCGATTTCTTCTCTCTACTCCAGTATAACTGCAACGGTCTCCAGCATTGCTCTAACCCATGTTATGGCCACTCACTCCATCTTCATAGCCGCTATCCAGGAAACAAAACTCTCTCTCTCTCCTCAAAACCTCGCCTTTTTCTCTCCTATTCCTTCGTCCGTCGCGACAGACCGCCGGGCAGGCGGACTGGCGGCGGCGGCGGCCTGGCTTTTCTCATGCACCACTCTATCTCTTACTCCTTACTTCCCTCCGATCATCTCTTCACAGGTGATGACATAATAGAACACCCAGTAATCACTATCACATTAGATAATAACCTCTACAGACTCTATAACATTTACATACCCCCTCAAACCTCCTGCCTTCCTGCTTACTCCCCTGACATTTCTCACCTCTTCGACCATCAAACAGACCTGAATATAATCATAATGGGGAATTTCAATGCCCATACCCCAGCCTGGTTCTCAGTAAAAAACAACGACAGATCTGCAGCGAGGGGCATCAACATAATCATTGCCATTTACTTCAGCCCATCTTCTTCAATCAAGATTCCCCCACCCGGCTCCCTTCCAACGGAAATCCTTCCTTCCCCGATCTCACCATCATCAGCCGCCATCTAGCCCTGGAAACCTCCTGGACACCCCTCACTTGCCTAAACTCTGACCATCTCCCCATAGCAAACTCTCCCCCCNCCCCCCCCAAACAACCTCCCCACAGGACTTTCACCAACTTCAACAAAGTAAACTGGGAAGTCTTCATCCTCACACTGAAGAGATCTTCCGCAATGCTCCACTACCCTCCTCCTGCAATAAAGTGGAGGCTTTCATCTGTCTCAACCTCCAAACTACTGCTAACTACTGCTCAACCTCCAAACTACTGCTGCAGGAAAGATTTCATCTCGAACCTTCCTTTTCTGCTATCCCTCTCATCAACCAACGAGACCTACTTCCGTCCATGAATCCCAATGACCTCTCTCTCCCCGACCTCAACAACATCACTTCTGTCATTTCAACTCACTCCCGCCAGACCTCGATTGATAAAGTCCAATCCCATAGATTACAACAAAACCCCTCCAAATTCTGGTCTCTCCTCAAATCGCTCTCTGGCAAGTCCAACAGTCAATCCCCTAACCAACCCATCACTTTCGGCAACCGAGTCACCACCTCTAACCCCATTATAGCTCAATCCTTCTGCCGCCAATTCACAATTTTCCCTCACTCCCGACGTAACAAATCATCCTTCAGAATCTTCTGATCCATCCACAAACTCCACCCCTTAGACCATTCCTTCCCTCCTTTCACTGCCGACCAAACGAGGGATGCCATCAAAAAGTCCGGCACTTCCACTGCACCCGGTCCTGACAACCTCACCATATTCCATATCCGCCACTTCGGCCCCTTAGGCATGACCTATCTCACCAACACCTTCAATCTCTCCCTCTCTCACGCCCCTATCCCTTCCACTTAGAAATCAGCCATCATCATCACCACCCCAAACCTGGCAAACCACCTTCTCGCAGCTCTTCCTACCGCCCATTTCACTCCTCTGTCTTGCCGACAAAGTGCTGGAACGTTTGCTCCTACCTCACCTGACTGCAGCCATCTCTTTTTGACTCCCAACACGGTTTCTGCCACCTTCATTTCACCACCTCTGGGCTACTTCCCCTAAGTCACACTATAGCTGTTGGTTTCAACCAGCAACGTTCTCCCCTCCGCACAACTATGATTGCCATAGACTTCTCCAAAGCTTTTGACACCGTCCCCTATCCTAAACTCATCTCCTAAATCTCGTTTCTCCCTCTCAATCACCACATAATCCGCTGGCTGGTCTGCTACCTCAAAGGCAGATCAGCCAAATGCTCCTACTACCACCACCTCTCCTCCTCCAGACCCGTCGTAGTGGGCGTCCCTCAGGGTTCTGTTATATCCCCAACACTCTTCAACCTATTTGTCTCCGACTACCATTCCACTGCACCTCTCATCACATACGCTGATGACTTCTCAGCAATAGCTACAAGAGTCAAAATCCTGACGCCTCCGCCATCCTCTCCACCCACTCCTCTGACGTCGCCAATGGGCCCAACAAAAGGGCCTTACAGTTTCAATAGCCAAATCCCAATCCTCCCTTTTCCCTTTTCCTGACACGCACCAGTCCCGCACCAACCCTCATGTCAGCTGGGTGGCGACTGACCTAACATACTGTCGGTCCCCCAAAATCCTGGGAATCACCTTTGAACTCCACCTTTGATAGGTTAAGTATCCTAAAAACCCTTGCTGGTTCCTCCTGGGGCCAGCAAAAGGCAACCATCACTCTCACACACAAGACCCTCATTAACTCAATAGTCACCTACGCAGCTCCCATTTGGATCCCCAACGCATTCCCCTCATCCATTTGGTTCCCCTTCATGCTGTGTGCACCCCATACAGTTTGTGACCACAGTGATGACTTTAACACATAGCTTGTTTTCTCAGACGGTGCTTGCGGGTCCCTGCTGTGCCCTTACGGTAGGTGTCAGGACGGCGTCTGCAGGTGCCGAGGTGACTGTACTCCACTTTCTCCGGCTGGAGAAGATGCTGCTGCAGGTGCTGAGGATGGTAGTGTCCATGGGGCGGTGTGCGGGTCCGACAATGCCACCTACCCATCGTTGTGCCACCTGCAGCGGCACGCTTGCAGACACAAGCTGGCTAAGCTCTCCCTCCTGCACCGCAGCGCCTGCAGTGAGTAACTTCTGTAGTCCATGCTACTGCACTAGTAGAAACGTACTGCCTTCAGCTTCTCCTACAACTTGTGGTCTGTAGTGAAAGCTTTTTGTTTCGTAGAAGCTCAATGTGTGGAGCATCTCTATCCTGAATGACCTCCACCAAAGTATGTTCTAACTATATATCTGTAGCTTCTCCTGCAATCCAATACCTAGAATGTGTCTGGAATATCTCCTGCACCACAGTACTTCCTGCAGTTCCATCTCTGGCTTTGTGCGTTCAAAAAGTTTGTTGTTTTAAATTATCTCACATGTCAGTATTAGGCGTCAGCAACAGCGTGTCAAGCAGAAACGCAGAGTTGCAGTCACTTAGTGTGGCTAAGTTTTTTGTCTACACTAACGTCACTAAAGACCAACTGCGAGCTCGACTGTCGTCAATGAAGTGAATGATGAACAGAGCTCCCAGTTTGGAGCTGCTCTGAGGCAGAGTGACGAGGCTGGACGGGTCTGAACTTCGGGATGTGTGATGGCCGTGGTTTTATGGAAGATACAAGGCAGAATACTCATTGAAAAAATAATGAATAAATTAACTAGACAGGGACGATACTAAGCAAACAAACTGAAATTTACGTGTCTAATAGAAAATGCATCGGATTACGCATTGAAGCCAATTCCGATTGAACGTTGAAGTCCTTTTTATCGCTTCCTACTAGTTCTCCTTTTAGCAGGGTGCATGCAGTTCACACTGAGAGCCAGTAGCACTCTAATCAGTTTGTCTCACTAAGCAGAGGGCAGTTGCTGCTACTGTTGTACTAGATGTTACGTGTGCCTTGGTCAGGGCGTGGAGAGTTCAATGGCAGAAAAATACGAACTCTTTTCTTGACTAAATTTTTCCCTGCTTCCAGAGGATACACTATTGTTTATCATAGCATATCAAAAGTATACGGACAACCGCTAAATTGTTATAATTTTAAAAGCCAGAGAAGAATACTCCAGAGCAGAGTAATTTATGATTAAGAGGCTTCCTATGTATTCAGGTTGCGTTCCCTAGGTGTCATATTCGGCATAAAGCCATAAGTTTTCCTTCATATTTTGATGATGCAAGTTTGGCGACACTGTCCTTGTACTGTGGGATTGTATCTGCACTCAAACACAACGAGCTGTAATGCACCTGCCTCCAGCCAGCCGTCCGTGGGACAGCCGCTCTGAGCTGCGGCTAATCCAGAAAGCCAGCGCTGCTTCGTTTTAAGTGATGTTGGTAGGGGCTTTCGTCTATCATTGGGAAGAAAATTGAACTAGTGAATCCACCATCTCTTTTTGTACCTGTATGAATATTACTTGAGCTAACCAAACTTCAATCTTTATAATTATTGTCATCGTACGAAGCTGCATGCACCCTGCCTCACCACTGCAGCCCAGCTGGTGGCGTGGCCAGCAATGAAAAGATTTATTTTCATAAAAGATATTTCGTAATGAGTCTTCATTTTACGAAATGGCTTGCGCTTGGGAGTTGCACAGAAAACGAAATGAAATGAGGTATCTTTACTGGAAAATATTGTCAGCTTCATCAGGAGTTAATTAAAAACTGATACATCGAACCGCTGAATTTTCATGATTAAAAAAATGATCACAATTTAGAGAAAATAACAATTACACATAGCTGGATTCATGAAGTGTTTTCACAATAGGAATTGAATACGAGCTATAGGTATTTTTGAGACAGGTTCTACTTGTAACACATAGCATGATTTCAATATTCTCAGATCCTTTTGAAAGAATTGTGAATGAGAATGACGACTTTTCCGTGTGTTCTACTTTTTGCATTACCTCCATTTTAGTAGAGCATCTCTAGTAAAGCAATGCGCTGTGGAAATTGCTCTTGTTTGTCCGACAGCGTTCATGCATGTCGTCGGTGTGAGTTACCGGCTCTGCGTGTGTTGACAGGCCTGAGAGGGGGCTTCATGGGTGCCCCTGATGCTTGTTGACGCCCATTGTTGCCACAATTGATGGCAACTAAACATCGTAGGTTGCCACTCTTTTGTTTCAGTGATCAGAGTTTTAAAGATGCAGTACAATAGGGTAACTTGGGCTCAATGAAGCGAAAGTCCGAGTGCAAATTTGACGACGCATGACTTCTCTAGCTTGATTTTGAGAAATAAAAGTCCGATTTCAGATAATTAACGAAGCCTGCAGTAAACTACGCGACGTTGGCTGTTAAGACTGATGCAGCATCAGCTGTTACAATATGTTTTTACGTTTTTTTTAGCTGTTAATAAATAATTCTCGATCACGTTAAATTTTCAACATTCTCCACCACGTTAGACTTTCAACATCCTCTACCTCGTTAAACTTCTAACATTCTCTACCTCGTTAAACTTTCAACTTTCATTACTATGTTAACCTCTCGTTACAGTAATATAGTCACTTTTTAAGCCAAAGAAGCTGTATTACCGTCTCCTTATTCCTTAGAATCGTAAATATTGGTGATTTTTCATAATTGAACTGCTTTGTGAGATAGAAATCACGAACACATCGATTACGTAATTTCCATAACTTTTACAGACACAACAATAAGTAATCGTGCTGCTCAGTAGCCACGTGTGTAGCACACTTAAGAGTGCGTAAAATAGCACACTCAAGAGTACGTAAGTCCCAGCACATCACCAAACAATGTGTACACTGCGTATGACTTAATAGAGCTTAGCTTGAGGGTGTATAAGTGATTGTAAATCTAGGAACGGAGTTGTTAGTACACTTTCTTACGTCGGAGAAGCGATTTTAAGCCCATGGGAAAGTTTGTTCTCAAATGTTGATCGTAACCTGATTTGTTCAAAACTAGAGGTACCCCCTGAGTGTCCACTGTGATTTATAAGGCAATAGTGCAGTAAAAAAACTCAAACTACCTTTACATTAACACAGAATATAAAATGAAAGATATACGTGCTCGTACCATTGCTGGGGCGTTTAGAATTATCAAAGTTCAACAACGAATTCAGTGAATTGATTGCTGATGTTTTTTATAGAAATCAAATCTTTGTGTGAAGGTTCTTAATGCTATTAGCATGACTGTTGAGGAGCCAATTGAGTTTTGCTCAAGCTATTTCCATGGAAGCAAATGTAAAATTAGTGCTATGTGTACTTGTTATCCGGTCGTTAGACACCACCAAGAGCTTCCTTAGTGCACCAACGGTAACAATTCAGGAATTTAGCATCCGAGGGACTCAATAGCTCATCCACAAGTGATGTAAACACTCATGATCAGGGATCACAGCAATATGTCATAGAGAACGGTGTGAAAAAGACTTAATTATTTGGATTTTTTTTTTCAATGCGGAGTAGAATGGTTAATCCCATGGTCCATCTACCCCTATCCATCTGATCATACCCAATCCTTCATTATCTGCTCCTTGCCCTTCATCATCGTATGTCCAGCTCCCTCC
>VCRD01003264.1:0-27108 GCA_006783055.1 Trinorchestia longiramus | reverse complement strand
TATCCTTCATCGTCGTATGTCCAGCTCCCTCCTTATCTGCTTCTTATCCTTCATCATCGTATGTCCAGCTCCTTCCTTATCTGCTTCTTATCCTTCATCATCGTATGTCCAGCTCCTTCCTTATCTGCTTCTTATCCTTCATCATCGTGTGCCCAGCTTCCTCCTTATCTGCGGTCTCATCCGGTGGTATTGCCGCAGGCTGGCGCATCTTAAGCAGCTTTGTGAGCTGTAGCTGTACGAAGCCGTGGCTGCCAGCGTAATGCTGCTGCCAGTGCAATGCTTCTGCAAGTACAAGGAGGGCAGCTGTACAGGAAGGCAGCAGGACAGGAGGGCAGCTGTACAGGAAGGCAGCAGGACAGGAGGGCAGCATGACAGGAGGGTAGCATGACAGGAGGGTAGCATGACAGGAGGGCAGCAGGACAGGAGGGCAGCAGGACAGGAGGGCAGCAGGACAGGAGGGCAGCTGGACAGGAGGGCAGCTGGACAGGAGGGCAGCTGGACAGGAGGGCAGCTGGACAGGAGGGCTAAATCATTAAACAACATCTAAATCATTAAACAACAAACATTTATTTTACTATTTCTTGTCTATATCATCAAAAGCGTCAGGTAAATTTCAAATTTTCAGAAAATTCCAGCGCAACAAGTAGCTTAAACGTTGTCAGGCGACTCTCAGGCTCGGAGGATACTGAACAGTCCTCGGGCAACTCTTAGACTCTAGCTCATGCATACATTTGTTGTCTGCATGCGCCAGATTTTACTTTCTTCACAAAAGAATTTGCATTTAGATATGAAAATATGCCAGTATGATAACGAACTTAGAGATGAATTTTTTTACTGCTAGACGATATACTCGCGTGCCTTTAAGCGTCACAGCAAGCTCCTGACCCATGTTAGTTTCCCTGCCGGTCACTGTATTCTGAATTCTTTAGTTAGCTACAAGTAATTCTCGATTTCCTTGCGGTCCACTAAAGTTTCTGTATGGATACGAATAATTTTGATAATTCCCCTAATGATTATATGCTACATATAAGGAATGCTCCAGACCCCGGTGCATTTTTGCGTGTAATGCAGGAAGGCCTCCGGACCCTTGCGAAGAGCACAGCTGCGCGGAAGGTCAGGTATGCACAGTGGGGCCGACAGATGAGGCCGTGTGCGAGTGCCTATCATCTTGCCCTAGGCCCCCCACAGCTCTCCCAGCTGCCGTCTGTGGCAGCGATGGTCGTGACTACAGCAGCGCTTGCGAACTCAGCAGACATGCCTGTATCACGAGTGCTGAACTTCGTATAGAGTACCAGGGCATGTGTGGTAAGCACTAGGTCCACATGGAGTACTAAGGCATGTGTGATGAACATTCTTTTCTTTTTGTGAAATACTAGGACATAAAAAAATATTTTACATGATGAACCTGGTATGGAGTCGCACTACATTGTGTACTGTAGTAAGGCGAGTATCTACATATATAATAGACAATGTATCTCTATCTCTCTCTTCCTCTCTCTGTATCTGTGTGTGTCCGTCCTATTACTTCCTATCTATTACTGAAGAAAAATTATTGAACTGAAATCAGAATGAGTACGCATGTATTATAAGCATTGTATTGTGGATACCAAAGGCACCGGATCACTATAAAATACTTCATTTTTCCGTTATTAGCTTCCTTTTCTTACACGGCCATGTTATCGGTAGAAAAGATAAAGAATAGAAATTTTGTATATATTCATGAAAAATATTCAGATTTTGATAATACCACGGGTCAAACTGAAAAAGGATTGTATTTTATAGATCCTGAATTTTAAAATTTTTAAATCAAGGAATTTCAACAGGTACTATCTGGGTCATGTTATCGGTAGAACATTGTTCATTTATATGAACAATGGAAGTTCTGTTCATATTAAGGAAAAATATTAATTTAAAACACAATAATTCATCGCAAAGCTTTAATGCATTCATCTTTATAATAATTTCAAATCAGTAAATATAAACCGTGGAACTTCCACGGGAACTGTCTAGTTTGTTTATATTGGAGGGGAACTAGTGTTGTCTGCATCATTTGTGCGGGCAAGTTGAGGTGTGGGAAAATTGTTTTATGGTTGTGTGCAATATGCTTTTATGTCTGTGTATATTTGATTGCTTATAGCCGTGTCATGTGTATGGGTGTATGAATGTATGTGTATGCTTATGTGTACTGTATATTGTGAGTAATTCCTGCAGATAATGGATGCTTGAAGCAATTGTCAGTGACCGGGGCGCCCGAGACCCGTTTTGAGTCACGTACTGATCATCACAAATAGATTTTGCATGACGTGTTGTCCCTGATGTGGACGGATGCCCAACAGTAAAAGCCAGAAGTAGCTTCTAGTAGGCAACATACATCACATTTACTGCATTAATCTTGTGAGAATCAGGTCAATGCTCGGGTGTTATTTGTCAATAACTATCCTGAGATGATCTGGTGTTTGTTGTAATATTATGAGGAGAAGCTTCTCACCTGGTTTCGGGCAGGACCATCGATAGACAGCACGTCCCATCTGGAAACTGAAGCAGGTTTAGGGGCTGTGAGCTGAGTGTTCTGTGTGGTGGGCGAGTAGAGTGTGAGATCATAGTAGCCGGTGTATATCAGTAATAATCGGACAAATTTGTTTCCAAGCTTCTATGCGCATGCCGAGCCTAATCCAACTTTTATTTTTCGACTGCATCCAGACCCTTGCCGCCGCATGGTGTGCGAGGAGGCACTTCTTTGCCTCGTAGACGAGGCTCGCGTCCCCCGCTGCAAGTGTAACTCTTCGTGTGGGGAGGATCTAACACCAGTGTGTGCTAGTGACGGTGTCACCTACAGGTCAGTGTGTGCTAGTTATAGTGACACCTACAGGTCAGTTAGAGTGGGGAGGGGGAAGGGAAGTAGAGTAGCAGAGAAGCACAATTGTGCAAAGTTCAACCTCACTTCCAGGCATTTTATCTGACATCACGGTTCACACTCATCACGTTCTGAGTGTTTAAACACGCCATGTGCGTTGACACAATTATTTTCAACACTCTTACACAGTTATGACGCTGAGTACTTGTGTTTCGGCAGCAGTGCGGGCAAAACTATTTTTATAGTGAGAAAGGTAACATTTATATGGTCGGGAAGTCCTTTCAGCTATACACCTTCCATCTTGAGCGATTTGTAGTTAGAAACCGTAACGCGTTCCGTGTCAGCTGGAGTGGTGTCTGGAAGGATATTTTCAGTAACAGCTGCTCGGCGGTGTCTGTCGAGGGCGCGAGTAATTCAAATCTTTGGTGGACGAGCGCTAGAGCCTCTACAGACAAAAGTTCATCGTTTGCACCCGTGGAGGTCTCGCACAGACAAAGCAGTTTTATTTACAGAGGTTCGTAGCTGATTCCGTGTTGAACCTACATATGCTTGAGGTAGGTTCCTGAATGAAACAGGAATGTGGCTGTTTTTTCTGTGCTGCCTGTACTATATTTACTCACTTTCATTCTGCTGCAGCACCTTACGGAGCCTATGTTTCTATTTTGCAGTGTGTCAGTTCTGGTTGCTCGAATCTTGGGTGTAGTGCAAATTAGTGGGCTAGCTTGTATTGCAACGCCATGACTTGTCGACAGCTAGGACTGAGGGAACTGGGACCTATTCTTTTAGAATGATGAGTTTCAGAAGCATGCATTTAATAGAGATGTTAAACTTAGTCAAAACATGAACCCTGAGCAGCTATGCATCTCTGCCATCGGACTACGAGATTATTTATCTTTTGTTGATAAAAAGTTAATGGTTGTGATGCAACAAAATCTTTGAAGGTCGTTTCCACCTCTTGTTTGGACCTAAAAGTTTTACCATCCAAAAATGTGCTTAAGTGCTTGAATAAATGATAATCAGTAGGTGAAAGATCTGGAGAATATGGAGGATGTGGTAAAGTCTCGTATCCCAGTTCTGTGAGTTTCTGGACGGTCAGTCATTCTTGCAACATGTGGTCGCGCGTTATCGTGGAGCAGAATTGGACTACGTCGATTCACTAATGCCGGTCTCTTTTCGCTCAATCGAGCATGCATAACAGCGAGATCATTGCAGTATCTCTCTGCATTAATGGTCTCATTGACTCCCAAAAAACTGTAGTGAATAACACCTATTGCTGACCACCAGACAGTCACCATAATCTTTTTCTGGTGCAACATTGGTTTTGGGAAGTGTTTGGGGGGCTCATCACGATCAAGCCATTGACCTGATTGTTTACGGTTATCATAAAGGACCCACTTTTCGTCACAAGTGACAATTCAGTCAAGAAAGGGATCGTTGGTGTTGCCCAGAGAGAGCATCGAGCACACTTCAAAACGCCGAAGCTTTTGATTCTCATTGATCTCATGAGGAACCCATTCATCGAGCTTTTTCACCTTTCCAATAATCTTCAAATAGCGCGAGACTGTTGCAATGCTGACACAAAGTGTCTGAGACATTTCTCTAACACTTTGACGTGGATTTTCCTCAACAACCGCATGCAATTGCTCGTTCTCAAGACTACCCAAACGTCCTCTACCCTCTACATCTTTAAGGCTCTCATCATCACTCCGGAATTTTCCGAACCACCTTCGCACTGTCCGATCCCTTGTGGACTCTTCTCCCCATGCTCGGTTGATATCGGCAGAAGCTTCGGAGGCGTTGTGCCCAAGTTTGAACTCGTGCAACATAAGTAGGCGAAGGTCATGTTTTGCCATGTTCATCATGGAGGGATTCTATCCTTCAAAATTATGTTCTGTCTGAAAAGAAGTTACAAAATATTAATTAACACACATTAATTGTTATGCATGCCAAGGTTCATCGAAAATAAACTAAAAAAGTTGCGTTAAAATTACTTTAGAAACCCCAGACCTTCGAACAGCCATTATTTTTGTAACAACCTAATACTTATGTTCGCAGTCTGCACCTGCAATATTGCATGCATTCGAATTGAGGACATTCATCTGTAATTATTTTTTTTTGAGTGCGTTAAGTCCAGGAACATGCTTGTTATTAGCATTGCCCTAAATCTTTATAACTGCTGTATAAGTGACGGAGAATGATGTAAATGCTTGCAGTTACTCAGAGTTCTTTCAACACAGCAACGAGTGCCAGATGACATTAGAGGCCTGCCGGAGTCAGCGGCAGCTCACAGTCATCTTCAGAGGAGAGTGTTCGACAGGTGAGCTTTCCTGTTACGCCCTGCTCACTTGACCTATTCTGATTTTGTTTCATAGTTCTTCCAGTTATTCTTCTGTAATTTTCCGGAGGTTACTTATTGCTGCCGTAGATTTCTGTAGGTCACTTATTACTGCCGTAGATTTCTTTAAGTCTCTTATTGCTGCTGTACATTTCTGTAGGTCTCTTATTGCTGCCGTACATTTTTGTAGGTCTCTTATTGCTGCCGTACATTTTTGTAGGTCTCTTATTGCTGCCGTACATTTCTGTAGGTCTCTTATTGCTGCCGTACATTTCTGTAGGTCTCTTATTGCTGCGGTACATTTCTGTAGGTCTCTTATTGCTGCCGTACATTTCTGTAAGTCTCTTATTGCTGCCGTACATTTCTGTAGGTTTCTTATTGCTGCCGTACCTTTCTGTAGGTCTCTTATTGCTGCTGTACCTTTCTGTAGGTCTTTTATTGCTGCCGTACATTTCTGTAGGTCAATTATTGCTGCCGTTCATTTCTGAAGGTCTCTTATTGCTGCCGACGGCTTTACTCCTTCGCACTGCTGTCCTCAGTAGGGTGCGACATTGAGGTCGGACGACTGTCACTTGACAGTCACTTGATTAACTCTTACTTGACTGACTCACTTGAATGACTGCCAGTTGACTATTTGTCTCTTCACGAGCTGTCACCTGACTAGCTGTTACTTGACTAGCTGTTACTTGACTAGCGGTTATTTGACTGGCGGTTATTTGACTGCCGGTTATTTGACTGGCGGTTATTTGACTGGCGGTTACTTGACTAGCGGTTACTTGACTAGCGGTTACTTGACTAGCGGTTACTTGACTAGCGGTTACTTGACTGGCGGTTACTTGACTGGCGGTTACTTGACTAGGTGTCCCTTGACTAGGTGTCCCTTGACTAGGTGTCGCTTGACTAGCTGTCGCTTGAATAGCGGTTACTTGACTAGCTGTCGCTTGACTAGCTGTCGCTTGACTAGCTGTCGCTTGACTAGCTGTCGCTTGACTAGCTGTCGCTTGACTAGCTGTCGCTTGACTAGCTGTCGCTTGACTAGCTGTCGCTTGACTAGCTGTCGCTTGACTAGCTGTCGCTTGACTAGCTGTCGCTTGACTAGCTGTCCCTTGAATGTTACCTGACTAACCGGTTTCTGTGGCAAGTAACAGGCGTGGACCCATGTGGCTCTGTAGCTTGCACAAATGGACAGCTGTGTATGGTGGACGAGTATGGAATAGCGAGTTGCCGATGCAACCTCTTCTGTCCACCCGTGGTGACGCCTGTGTGTGGCACTGACGGTCTCACCTACCACAGCGACTGCCACCTTGTACAACACGCCTGTGTCACGCAAACAAACGTGACCGTGGCATACGTGGGACCATGTGGTGAGTACTGAAGCCCCTGGGAGTGATGTTCTCCTGTCACTGTGAGTGATGTTCTCCTGTCACTGTGAGTGATGTTCTCCTGTCACTGTGAGTGATGTTCTCCTGTCACTGTGGGTGATGTTCTCCTGCCACTGTGTGATGCTCCACTGCCACAGCAAGTGATGGTCTGCTGTCACTGATTATGAGCACTACCCCTGACATGCCAGGCAGTTGCCCCTCTCTTTAAGAGTTCCGTGTGGTCCGCAGGAAGCAGCAGTGGCTGTGAAGACCAGCAGTGTCAGAAGGGAGCTGTGTGTGTGCAACGCAGGGGACGTGCCTCCTGCCACTGCCTCCCCTGCCCTGGCCACTACCAGCCTGTGTGTGGCAGCGACCAGCGAACCTACCGCAGCAGCTGCCTCCTGCAGCGCCAGGCGTGCCTCTCCCTCAGCTCCTCCCTCAGCTTGCTGCATCCCGGGCCCTGTGGTGAGTTGTGCGGTGTTCTAACCACACAACATAATGAAACGCTCCCTCAGCTTCCTGCACCCCGGATCCTGTGGTGAGTTGTGTGGTGTTCTAACCACACAACATAATGAAACGCTCCCTCAGCTTCCTGCACCCCGGATCCTGTGGTGAGTTGTGTGGTGTTCTAACCACACAACATAATGAAACGCTTCGACTGGGTAGAGGCATAAGTAAATTGAACCAAGGAACAACAGTGAATTTTCTGATGAAATTTTTTTAATAAAGTTGACACTGTTGGTTGCCAGCAGTACAGATGTGATTAAAAAAGAGGAAGGACTTTTTCACAAACAATCATTCTGTGGGCTATCTGTTAGGATCTGTGGAGCTTTTTCTAAGACTGGAGAAACAGAACTCTGCAAGATAAATCAATATGTTGGAAAAAATCTTTCATTTTAAATATTTTGGGAAGTAATAATGTTATTTTTCAGCAGAACCATGCAGCAATATACTCTTTTAGGGTCACCAAAAAGTGGTTTGATACCGTTAACAGAACGGTTTTGGACTGGCTATCAAAATATACTGACTTGCAGCCAATATAAACACGTGTGGAATTCTGTAACGACGAATTTACATGGAAAAGCAAAGATAGGGAATCCTTAAACTCGTGCAATAAACAATTCCAACGATAAATCTATACTCAAATAAAAGCCCCGTCCGTCCTCCGTTCGTCTGTCTGTGTGTCACACTCTTCTAATCGATAGCTTTGATAGCAACAAGGATAAAGCTTAAGAAATACAAGAAATCATTCTATTGCATTATTTTACTGTGATAATTCAATTCCCTTTCACTTGTATTATGGTATCCAGAATTCACAATCGGTTTATTTTTACAAATAGAAATTTTCGTTGGACCTTTTTCTGTTGAAATTGTCATGATAATGATAATTTTTAATTGATAATGTGAAAAGAAAAGTTTTAAATTAGTTTTACCAGTAACCTGGCTACCACTTAGTATAAGGCCAAAGATTTTGGAAATTGGTTTCGTGTCACTCTCTTAAGAATAGATTAGCACTGGCGGTCTTGGTTTCAGTTCACTGATAAATTAATACACTCATTTTCGCTGTACAAGTACACTATAATAAGTCCTTTCCAAAAAAATTAGAGAGATCCAGTGCCTTATATACTCGAGTCCATATCGTGGATACCGAGTTCGGCGGTATATTGCGGCTCAAAAATACTGAATTCTAAGCGTTTATTACTGTCACAAGAAAAATAAATTACCTTTGAAATAAGCTTAAGAATGGAAACTTCACTCGAACGAAAAAAGACTGAATCTAGAGCGAAAAGCAAGAGCGAGAGAAAGATTATCTGAAGAAAGATTTATAAATATTTTTTGCCATCATTTTTGATGGCACGGGTACACTGCCGCGAAAAATTGAGACACACCGAAATGCATGCAAGGATAATAACCGTGAGTGGACGCTCTCTTTTAATTGATAATGCGAAAAGAAATGTTTTAAATTAGTTTGACCAGTAACCCGACTACCATTTAGTACAAGGTCAAAAATTTTGGAAAATGAGTTATTGTTTTCGGAATTGTGATTTTCTTGTAAAGTTTCAAATAATAGAGGACATTTCAGAATAAAATTCCGGCAAAAACGGCCAACATGGATAGAAACGTGTCCAACCGTAAGAAAGAAGCAGCAAAACTTCGACAGCAAGAAAGACGTTGTTCGTCCAATAGAATAGAATGAGGCTATAGGAACGAACCTTCGGGCCCATTCTTGGGTCGGATAATTACTTCGATAATTATTCGGATGTTTACCCAAGTCCCATGCCGTATTTCTAGCCGCGTCTACCATGTCGGCAGTGGGATTCGAACCCGGGTCTTTCCGCTCGCAAGCAGATTTGCTCACCAGTCAACGAAGCTGGTGATATATAACAGTAGAAAACTGATTCTCTTCCCAAGCCCAAAACTGAATCGTTTGGAAACAAATTATTAATGTGCATTGCACTAGTATCTATTGAAATCCATGCAAACCTCATTGATTAAATGCAGAAAAGATACAAAGAATTTATGCAATGGAAAGGAAAAATTCAAATGGTAAATTGGTTCTAAACTTTTCTTATGCAGAATACGTCAAGTCTGTCACATAATTATTTCAATCTTGAAAAACAAATTCTCCTAAATACTTTTTTGTCGGTAAAAAAATAAAGTACATAGGGATCGACATATACAGCATGTCCCACAAAAACCCGAACCTGTATGTCCCGTATGAGTAATACCATCATAAGAATACCATAAGTATTTAATTTCTAGCAAAATTATCCTTCAAAATTAATCTATAGAAAAGAGTATACAATACGTCGAATGATGGTATTACTGATACGGGAAAATAAATACTCGGTTCGGGTTTTTGTGGGACATACTGTATAGGTTCTAGGTAAAAGTCTTCACTACTATATGTGTAAAAATTAAGTTGGTAACATCTTGTTTACGTGCCTTATAATAATTTCTACCAGTTCATGTTCACTCGCAAGTTCAATTGCATTTGGAGTGGCATTAGTGGAGTGGCATTAGTGGAGTGGCATTAGTGGAGTGGCATTAGTGGAGTGGCATTAGTGGAGTGGCGTTAGTGGAGTGGCGTTAGTGGAGTGGCGTTAGTGGAGCGCATTAATGGAGTGGCATTAGTGGAGTGCATTAATGGAGTGGCATTAGTGCAGTTACAGTAGTGTCCGTCACCTTGACGTGCATTGGTGCGTTTAATAAAAGGAGGATGCGTTCCCCCAAGACTGGGGGCCATGTTCTTACCAGTCTCCATGCTTCCTTGCAGACCCGTGCCGGGGGGTGCAGTGTGGGGAGGTAGGTGTCTGCACCGTCAGTCCCTGGGGCGAAGGCGTCTGTTCCTGTCCCACCGACTGTCCTAAGGTGAGTCTAATCCACTACAGGCTAGTGAGAAATGAGTCTAATTTGCCCTTCCACAACAGTCTGGTAAGTCCATTTACCGTATGGTGTTTTCTAATCGAGGCTAATACCCGGCAGAAGAAGGCAAACACAGGTAAGATTTTTAAACTTTTTTAGATAGTACCCGTGGGAATTCCACGGTGTCAAATTCAGATATTTCTTTTGGCAGGTATAATTTTGCATACATGGAGCTGTAGGATTCTGTAATCCGCAAAAACCATGAACCATGCACCTTAGTAGTTTCTACAACAGTTGTAGTTCCGAGTCTGCATTTGGTTTTGAAGATTTACGACGAATTATTGTCTTAAATGAATATTTTTCGTGAATATATTCAGAACTTTCGTTCTGTATCTCATCTACCGATAACATGGCCATGTAGGAGAAGATAGCTAATAACGTAACAAATGGTGTATTTTATAGTTATCTGGCTCTTTTGGTATCCACAATACATTGTTTACAATACAAGTATACCCGTTCTGATTTGAGTTTAATAATTTTCCATCAGTAATAGATAGGAAGTAATGAGACGGACATACACAGATGGAGGGAAAGATTGAGATACATTGTGTATTATATAAATACTAGATAGTTCCCGTGGAAATTCCACTATTTAATTTGACTAATTTGTAATTATTATAGAAATAAATGTATTGAAGATTTACGACGAATTATTGGGCTTTACATGAATACTCTTCATCCTACTATATAATAATATCCAACTTGTTGCTTCCTTGCTTGGTCCGTCTCTCTGTCACGCTCTTAAGGATTTAGATAGGAGGAAATTCGGTAGGGTATACATGTATTTTAAGAATTGTATTGTGGATACCTAAGATACAGTCTTCAGTGTAGAAACTCCTTCAGTATGGAAACTCCTTCACGAAGCCCGTGTCCATTGGCAAATAAAATGAAATAATTCAGTAAAAAACACGTGAATTTTCACGTGTGGGCTTACTAGTTAATATTGTATACATTCGTTTAAAATTATTCTAGACATTAATGTATTAAAGGCACGAGGAATTAGTGTGTTTTAAATTGATGCTTTTCTTTAATAAGTACAGAACTTCCATTCTGTATCTTATTTACAGATAACATGGCCCTGATAGAACCCGTTGAAATTACTTGTCTAAGTGATAAAATTAAGGATCTATAAAACAAAATACCTATTTTAGTCTAACTCCTGGTACTATCATAATCTGAATATTTTTTATGAATATATAGATAACTTTCATTCTGTACTGCATTTACCGATAACATCACCGTGTAAGAGAAGAAAGCTAATAACAGAAAAAATTGAGTATTTTGTAGTGATCCGGTGTATTTGGTATCCACAATACAATGCTTGAAATACATGCATACCCGTTCCCATTTCAGTTTAATAATTTTTTCTTCAGTAATAGGAAGTAATGGGACGGACACACATAGATACAGATAGAGAGATGGAGGTACATTGTCTATTATACATGGTGTCCCACAAAAAAGAAGCCCGAAATTTCAATTTATATAACTTTAAATCTATTGCATGTAATTCGGTTGTGTAAAAATACTTTTTGAATACATCTTTTGTCTATCAATGTTAGAAATTTCATTTAATTATCTCTCATGGTATTCGTACTGTAGCAATTTCACACTGCCTACCGAAAAGCCTTTTTGTGCAAGGGTAAAAGATCTCAAAATTAGATTTCAGATAACATTTATTTTATTATAACAAATAATATTTAACCCTTTTAATTCATTTATAGTGAAATGATTCGATGAGGAAAAATAAATATTTGGAATTATTTCTCTAAGGCCCATTTCCTTCCACTTGTCTTCCATTCCTATCAAAGCATAATTGAGCTCTCGATCTCATTGCTCTCATGGCTCTCTTGATCATTTCTGGATTATTTTTGAGCAAATTTACTTCATGCGTTATTTTTTCACGCAACTGGTTTATGTTTTCTGGAGGCCTGCAGTAGACTTTATTCTTCCAATATCCCCATAGAAAATAGTCGCAGGGAGTTGAATCCGGTGATCTGGGTGGCCACTCAATATCATGACTCAATGCTACAATACGGGTGCCAAAAATCTCTCTTAACCGTTCTTTGACAACGCGTAAACGATGTGCAGGAGCACCGTCCTGAAACCACCAGAGCCTGTTAAATCAATTTGCGTAAATGTGGCGGAGTTCAGGGACTATTGCTTCGTTGATCAAATCCAGATAAGCAACACCAGTGAGGTTATTATCATAAAACAATGGGCCAACGAGAGAGCCATTTCCGCATAAGCCAATCCAAAGACTTAGTTTATCCTGAAAAATACTTTTTTCAAAGTTCCAATCCGGTGGGTTGTTTTGTGGCGCATATTTTCTGACATTATGATTATTAACTTCGCCATTCATGAAAAAAGCTAACTCATCACCAACAATAATGTTATCAATAAATCGATCAGGTTTGCGAAGAAACCATCCAACGAAATTTTCACGACGAACATAATCATCGTCAGTGAGTTGATGTCTTAAATGCATCTTGTATGGAAACCATTTTAAATCTCCTTTAACAATGCGGTTAAATGATGATTTTGACAACTGTGAGTTATTCTTTCTGCATGATACGTAATAATAATACAGTCTAGCTTCAGGGATGAATGGCCAGTCCAGACCTATAGCGACTGTGGCTGGAGACTTGCACGAGCACAGCGAGTACAGTAGGTGCAGTATGTGGCGTATGAGTGTACGAGTGCAGCTGGTATAGTAGTATAGTATACAGTTGTCGATACCGTCGTGCGGTCGACGTGCAGGGTTCGTGAAAAGGACTGTCTTCTGTGCAGCTACCTTTTCGGGGGGCACTTGCTTTTCTGCCCTTCCTGAGGTTCGTGTGTCGGTACCGCCTACGCCGTATTTAGTCCGTTAGAGCAACAGAAAGATTTCTGTTATGTGCTCAACTACGGTGGTACCGTTAGGAAGGCGTATGACTGTCTGCGCCGTAATTAGTCCGTTAGAGCAACAGAAGGATTCTGTTATGTGCTCAACTACGACAGTCGACTTCCTTTGCGACAAAACTATATGTAATAGTTTGTCCTCCCAAGGTGGTTCCTTAAACCCCTTTAAAGGCGAGATGTCTCTGAGGACTAAAGCCTATTTATAAAGGAGAAAGGAAACGCTTTCGACCTTGGGATGTGAGGTATTTATTGATCGCTCTGCTTACAATGCCTCTTCAACATACGGTTACAGATCAGCTAAGACAGTGAATTATTTCCTTTTGCAAAAATAACGCATGAAAACATAAAATACTGCATAACACGGTAAATACAAGTAAAATTACATGTAAAATATTTGTGCTACTCTGCTAGGTAATCAAATTAATGCTGGAATATTGATATACAATACAAATGAAATTTAAGGGCTAACTCAAGTAAAATGCACGGGCCAACCCTCAGCGTAGGCCCAGTGCGGTAGAGGCCTCCCACGAGCTGAATACATGGAAGAAAATAAAGACTTAGGGGTAACTATTCAAGAATGGGGCTCGACAACACATGCGCTGCCTGACAACAGTATAGTAGTATATAGTATAGTAGTATATAGTATAGTAGTTCTTCAGCCACCGTAGTCGAGTGGTCTGCGGCCCGTGTTCTGTATCGGGTCTCTGCTTGTGCAGAAAGACTGCGGGTTCGAAGAATTTGAAAAACCAATGTACTAAATGTCTATGTACTGTGTACTTGATTGGAAATAAAGATTGTTTGTTTTTGTTGGCTCGCCAATGAACAACAATTCCAATAATTTTAATTCTTTTCCTTTAGTGCAAGTCTTCTTGCAACATGGTGGCTGTCCTTTCCGTCAATCTTTCCCTTTCTAATTTTCCCTTTTCTTCTATTTCTTCCTATTTCAGCTTTTCTTGCACTGTCCATCTTTCCTAACTCTTCACTGCTTTCTTTCGACGAAGTTTGCCTCTTTAGACGCTTTTTTTCACGATCACGGTCCATCCTTGCTTCGCATTCTTGGTAAGTTTTTTTAGAGATAGCTCTCCTCTTCATCTTAGCTCCCATGGCTCGAACATTGACCGAATCACTAGTACATTGCTGAGATCTTTTCCTCTCGTGTGCTAGTCTGCGTTTCCTTTCTTCTGGTGTTTCTTCCATTGTTATGATGAATTTTTCATACTTGTAGATGATATGGCATATGTATCTTCGTTCTGCAAAATTAAGGCGGTTCAGGAGCATCTTACCAGTGAGAAAAGTTACATTCTGTTTATTATTTTGGGCTGCCACAGGTAGTTGATGACTTCTTGATGAGGAAAGCCCTCTTCCAGCAAATTGCTAAGGCAGAAGGGCAAGCATAAGTCCTGACACTTCCTGGCAAAAATATCCAAAATAGCTTACGCACGACAGAATCGAAAGAGTTTTCAATGGAAAGAGCGATATTATCAAATCAAATAGTACCGAGCTTCTTTTCAAAACGAAGTAAGTTTTAGACTCGCGGTGTGTCCGTTCGGATGAGGCAGTCGATGAAAAGTGTTTGGTCCATAAAGTAGAAACATGCTGTCATGAAGTAGAAGAAAACTGTATCTATGCTACAATTTAAATGAATGTTTCCCCCATCTTGGAAGGAAATAAAAAATTGTAATGACCCACCACTGGGTTCCGTATCGTTACAACCTGCAGCAACCCAACCAGGGGAAATTTTAACTGCTACGAAGAAATTCAGCTGAAAAAATAAGCGAGATAGCTTATGTACGACAGGATCAAAAACTTTAATTCAGTATTTCGACTTTCGAGTATACATTCCAGAAATTATATTAGGAAGTAGTGGACCCACACGTGAAAATTCACACGTTCTTTACTGAATTTCCACTTTTGATTTGCTAGAGGTCGCGGGCTTTGCGAAGGAGTTTTTACTTTGAAGAATGTGTCTTTGGTATCCACAATACAATGCTTAGAATACATGTATACCCTACCAAATTTCCTCCGAGCTAAATCCTTAAGACCGTGACAGAGAGACGGACCAAGCAAGCAAGCAAGCAAGCAAAAAACTGTGTATTATTATAAAGTAGAATTATATATGTAAATAAGAAATTCATTAACGAAAACTAATCCTTCTTCAGAGCTTAACCATGGGCTTCATGAAGGCCTGCAGCAGCATGTATATAAGGGGCCTTTTTGTATTTTCAGACGGTCTTACAACAACAACACAAAAACAGATCACAGAATAGTAGGTACAGCACAAACTAAACAGACAACCATCAACTCCATTAACACTGCACTTAGAACTTTATACTAACAATACAAGGAACAGAAATACATTTATTAATTCACAAAGTAGGTACATTCATAATCTCAATGGTCTTTAAGACTCCTGCCAGCCAACAATACTCAGAACAGAACACTTAGAGTCTATTTCGGGCGCACACTCTGTCATGGCTAATGAGTCCAATATGCAGATTTTCTGGGAAATTGCACTTATATTTTGCACGTCAGCAGGCTGACGGTTTGTCTTCGCTAGGTGATGTCGTGCTCTTCTGGCATCTTCTCTCTGGATAAGGTCCTCTTCGTAGTTTCGAAAACCGTTGGAAACAGAACTTCTCCAATTGTTTCTATCTGATGTGTATGTCTCCCATATTCATCTGAAGTCCTGATGCATTAGCATGAGGTATTTGGTTATATGTACCTACAACAGACAGCACAGAGCAATCAGCCACCTTCCTGCGCAGAAGGAAGTCACGCTACCCTCGCAACTCAACAAGGGGATAATCGACGGACTTCGTCACAAGAACAGCTACATATGTCTGTCACTATCACCGGAACCAACGATTGTTTTTCATCTGCAGAATTTCTTACGCTAATCTCTGTGTGCATTAGGATGTGCACAACAACTCTGGTTAGGTTCAAACCCAGAAATACACAACGTTCAACATAAAAGTACTCAAGTACTCATCGTCAAGGTTTGGACAAGAGTGGTGAAGATGATATAGGCAATACTATATAGGTAACAATAATTTGGGTGTTGTAAATTTTATCCTTGTTTGCCTGCTCCTGTTGGGTTTATGGATTCTTTCTGAACATCAAAAACTAAAATGGACTGAGATATTCACTACGAGTATTACGTATTAATTTCCTTATAAAATTACTGTGACAAATTGTAGGTAGTTTCTTAAAAGCTCCCTTCAATGCATGTGTTGAGTGATATCTGCTGTCAAATCAGCTCCATGCTCTCAGTTCTTTCCTATGATTTGTTCATTGAACTTTATATTTTAATTACTTCAATAAAATTGAATTTGATTATTGAAATGGATTGTTTTAAAATTCATGATAGATATTCACTTGCTATTGTGAAGCCTAATCGTTGCAGCTGTCTAGGTGTCTGGTGTCAGTATCTGATCAAGTGTCTGTGCCAATAGTAGATTGTTTAAAGTGTTGTCTGGGAGAGAAAGAGAGTAGAGAAATAGCAACAGTTAAGTCTGCTTGAGACAGACTCCTTGTTGAACTTGAACTTGTGTTAGTGAAGAATATTCTGCTCTTATGTCTTGGTGGTGCAGTGGTGTTGTGGTCAGACTTGGTGGTGCAGTGGTGTTGTGGCCAGACTTGGTGGTGCAGTGGTGTTGTGGCCAGACTTGGTGGTGCAGTGGTGTTGTGGCCAGACTTGATGGGGCCGTGGTGTTGTGACCAGACGGTGGTGCAGTGGTGTTGTGGCCAGACTTGGTGGTGCAGTGGTGTTGTGGCTAGACTTGGTGGTGCAGTGGTGGTATCAGAGGTGGTGGTGCAGTGGTGGTGTGGCCAAAACTTTCACAGCCGCAGGAGGCTGTATAGTACACGTGAAGACATGGTAGAGCACAACTAGTTTTGTGTAGAAATAACGAGTTAAAAGAATGATGACATAGGACGTGTGTCGCTAGGTACAGGGGGAGGAAGTGTGTGGCAGCGACCACCAGACCTACAACAGCCTGTGTCTGCTGCAGGTTGCGGCCTGCACCTCCAAGCAGGACATCAAAGTGGCCTTCCGCGGCAGTTGTGGTGAGGAGTAGGGTAAAGGGAGTGTAAGAAGGCTAGGAGAGCTGGGAGGAGGGTGCGGGGAAGGCTAGGAGAGCTGGGAATTGCAGGGAAGGCTAGGAGAGCTATGAGGAGGGGTGCAGGGAAGACTAGGAGAGCTGGGAGGAGGGGTGCAGGGGAAAGGAAGTAAGGGACTGGAACTGCCTTGATGGCAGTCCTGACGGCAGCGGTGGCTGTGCAGTAAAATAATAGGAAATAATGAGAAGGATTTTGATCGTTATATATCATTGGGAAATTCATAGGATACATACATGGTTCAATTGATATAATAATGAAACAAATATTGTATTCATAAAAATATATAAAATAGTGGTTTATAAAATGACAATAAAATACATTATAAATTGATCCTGAAAAAGGGTTAATCATATATATTGTAGTTTAAAAAGTAATTTCCAATACAAAATAAAGCTTAGTGTGTTGTGAATCGAGCATTAAGCGTCGCTGCTTAAACTACTGTGCCTTAAATAAACTACCGTGACTTAAATAAACTACCGTGACTTAAATGAACTACCGTGACTTAAATAAACTACCGTGACTTAAATAAACTACCGTGACTTAAATAGACTATCGTGACTTAAATAAACTATCGTGACTTAAATAGACTACCGTGAATTTTCGTTGGAATTTCACTGGAACTGAGTAAGGACCTTGTTGAGGCGTACCAACATCTCCTAAGTATTCCTTTTCTGTTAGTTGGTAAATAGCACGTCTCAAAGTTTCTGTTAGATGGCAAATGGGAAGAGACAAAGCAAGAAACGTAAAATTAAAATTGTGCACTTAAACAACGTTGAGTAAATGCAAACCTGCTCGGAAACTGAGTGCAATAACAGCGATAGGAAACGGTTTAAAGAAAAAAGATTACTTTTAGGAGGCTTATCCTTCGGAATATTCTGACTAATTCATGGCTAAGAAGAAAACTCACACCTTCCCTCCCCAAAGCGTCCCCGTTGTGCCTCCCTGACACCTACCCCCACATATTCCTCAGACACGTGTGCCGGAGTCGTGTGTCAGCATGGCGCTCGCTGCGAGCGAGGCGCCTGTGTGTGCCCCACTGACTGCCCTCCCCAGCTCTTGCCTGTGTGTGGTACTGATGGTACCACGTATACCAGCGAGTGTACCATGCGTCAGGTGAGTGTGTGTGGTACTGATGGTACCACGTATACCAGCGAGTGTACCATGCGTCAGGTGAGTGTGTGTGGTACTGATGGTACCACGTATACCAGCGAGTGTACCATGCGTCAGGTGAGTGTGTGTGGTACTGATGGTACCACGTATACCAGCGAGTGCACCATGCGTCAGGTGAGTGTGTGTGGTACTGATGGTACCACGTATACCAGCGAGTGTACCATGCGTCAGGTGAGTGTGTGTGGTACTGATGGTACCACGTATACCAGCGAGTGTACCATGCGTCAGGTGAGTGTGTGTGGTACTGATGGTGCCACGTATACCAGCGAGTGTACCATGCGTCAGGTGAGTGTGTGTGGTACTGATGGTACCATAACTATCAGCGAGTGTGACTTGTGGTACCACACACCACATTGGTTGCATCCGTTTCCTTCATTTCACGTTCATTATCTTTTTGTGTATTTCATTTTTCTTGTCATCAGCCGCGTACTTTTTTCTGCTTTCTGTCAATGAATCAAACTATATCTTGAACAGACTGACACTCATTGGGGCTAATTATTAATAATCTCAAACACAAGCCATGCAAAACTGGCTTGGAGGAAAACTATAATCAGAAAGTGCTACTGGTTATTTTGTGTTTCTTGAGGCTGAGTGTTGGTGATGAAGATTTGTGTCAGTGCTATCCAACTCTTGCAGTAGGTGAAATATACCTGGTCTTGACACCCGTATCTTGGCCAACTCCTCCATTCACCCTCACCTCTTCAGTGGGTGGTGTGCTGAACCGCCCAGCTCATACCACAAGCTGTGTCGTAGCAATAGCACATGGTAAGCCGCCTCATCAAAACAGTCAATGAGCGAAAAGACAAAAAGTTTCAATACAGCGTACATGAGACTACTTCGTAGCTTCACCATAATGTCAGTAGACACTCCGCGCCAACCAATGAGCGGGCCAGCAGAAGCGACTGAGAGCAGTGAAATCCCTATATAAGGGGGCTGTCTGGATCCAGTTGACTCTAAATAAACGATAACCCCTAACAATTTTGGTCGTCCATTAAGCGCATGTCTAGCAACAACACTAAACAAAGCACACCTTACATTAAACTCAACGACACATACTACCACTCCCCGAGTGACAAAGAACCCCTATTCAGAACACACTGGTCAAACATCTACTCAGGCACCGACGATCCCGACAACAAATTCGACGAAAACCACATTCATGACGTTGGAACACAGATGACGAACAACACACCCCACTTAAAACCACACGAGACTGGAGACATTACCCGCCTAAACACACCCAAATTCCCAGCCATCACACTCCAAGAACTCAAACAAGCACTACAAACATTTTCACAAAAAGCTCCAGGACACACAAAAATCATGACACACCACCTCAAACAACTCCCCCTCAATATGCTCCAGTACCTGCTATACATATTCAACAACGCAATCTCCGCGGGATATTTCCCTATCAAATTAAAACACGCCATCATGATTTTCATTCCTAAACCATCCACCTCACAACACGAAATAAAAAATTACCGCCCAATATCACTAATCAACATCCACAGAAAACTCCTAGACAAAATCCTCACCTACAGACCCACAGACCATCTCACTATATACAACATATACAACAAAAGGCAACACGGCTTCCGACACGGAAGAGGAACACACACTGCTCTTGTCACCTTACATGAGACGCTGCACATCCATTTAAACCAACGGCATACGTATCAAAAGCATTCGATAAAGTCTGGCACACAGGCCTAAAATACAAATTATCGCAACTTAACCTTCATCCACTGTTCACAAAAATTCTTGCAAACTTCCTTTCAGACCGCACCGCTGCAATCAGAATCGCAAACCACACAGGACAACCTTTCCCCATAAAATCAGGGGTGCCACAAGGGGCAGTCATCTCCCCAGCACTGTACAACTTTTACACACACGACCTCCCCCCACCCATACCAAACACAGACTATATTGCATTTGCCTACGACATAACACAAATCACATTCAGCCCCAACTCCCACAACATGGCCGCGCGTTTGACATCAAGGGCAATAGCCCAGATCAATGCATTTGAAAGGAAATGGAAGATTCAAACAAACGCAAACAAATTCAAACTTATATACACGATTCATCACAAACGCAGAATGACACGACTTTTATACATCAGCTTAATTGCACCGTCAAACCAAACTAGCCCCCATCAACACCCTCTTACACGAACATGCAAAAAAATATGGACTAACATTGAACAAATACACCCACAACTATACCTACCTACACCTCACACTCCCACAAGAAACTAGACAAATACCACACAGAACTTTCCCAAGCTCGAAAACAAAAATACTCGGCCCCTCTCCAACACCCAAATACACATGACACCCCACAACACCGCACCTAGCATCAATACCCCTCTAGGGTAACAAAACAACTCTTTATAGAGACCACCTACAAGAACAAACCCCAACGACGGACCCTCACCACTCAATACATGTGCGCAGAGCGCTCATTTCTATTCCCCTCCTAGTATCCCTTTCCGTTTCACCCCTTTACTTAGGTACACCCTGTGCCAAACTCTCTCTCAAATCTTTCCTATTGGTACCGACCGACCAGTTGACTCTGTGCCAAGCACTCACAAAGTCAAGAGCTCCACCAAAATTTCTTCTCACCTAAAGAACTGGACTCACAGCCCGAGAACAGAGCGAATAACAAAGGAACCAATCATCTTGTGTACGGACAGGATGTGCACATACAACCTACGCACTGTCAAGAACTCTACGCTCTCCAACTCCCTACGTTCCGGCTCTCTAGGGGCAAGATGTCAGTGAGCCAGTATTTCACATCAAGACGTGGAAGTGAGAGGCGAAGAAAAAAGATTCAACTTATAGAAACTCAAATACCTAAATACAAGCCATTAAACTCACCCTGCATTTATTTCCCTTTTCTCCTTTTGGGTCCCTCGATGGTTCCTTACTCCCAAAGGCACTCACTCCGAGTGATAAAAAAATAAAAATATTCAATGTCTGCTCGGAGATAAGAGATGTCTGAGGATTGGGATTGAAAAGCGATAGATGGCAAGGGATCATTATAGAGGAACGTACCGGGTTCAAACGCTCGTATGTTCTTGTAGTGATCTTGGTATAATCACTCTTCAGTCCCAACCCTCAGACATCTCTTGTCTCCGAGCAGACATTGAATATCTTTATCTTACTCGGAGTGAGCGCCTGAGGGAGTAAGGGACTGTCGAGGAACCCAACAGAAGAAAAGGCAGGATGAGTTAACAGTTTGTATTTAGACATATGAATAAGACATTAGTTCTTGGTTCTTTGTTGCACACGTCTTGACGTCGGATACTGGCGTACTGACATCTTGCCGGCAGGGAGCCGGAACGTATAGAGTTGGAGCGCGTGGCGACTTGGAGTACGTGCACTTCTTGTTAGTACGTATGTTGTTTGAGCCCATATTGTCCGCAGATAGGATGGTTGGTTTTTGCTTCGTTTGTTCTGCTGTTGGCTGTAAGTTGAGTTGTTCAGGTGATGAGAGTTCTTGATAGAAATGATGAATTTGGAAGTGCTCGGTAGAGAGTCCGTGACGCAGAGCGTTGCAGCCTCGTTATAGAGGGCGGTTAGCTGGGCTTTGCTGCCTGAGTGTGATCGCTTATAGGTTAATGTCGTGCTTCTGGTCGTAACAAGACCTAGCCTCGTCGCTGGATTCACTTCTTCTGTCATGTTTGCCCATTGGTCGATGAACCTAGCCTCGTCGCGGTACTCGTTTGTAGTGGAGCCATGCAATTCACTACATCCTCGAAGTCCACAATCGCCAGTTTGAGGTGTCTACATTTTTCATACCCTTATTACACAAAAATGATCAATAGAATCAAACAAAGCAATTCTTTTGAGTTAATTATAAAGAATGAACTTGATGAAAAAGTGTGGATTGCATTGACAAAATCAGGATCTAGCCTACATTAAATTCTTCATCAAGCATTCACTGCAACTACTACAGTCTACAAGCGTTGTGAAGCAATTGCCTCTGTAACGTTTCAGAGTTTTATATATATTATCCTGAATCTATATCATTCGTGTTAAGGGGAAATCTTAGGGAAAATGGTAATAATTTTCGATTTTCGGTTTTTGAGTTGTAATTCTTATGGTGGCAAAAAAGGAGCAGTCATTTGTAGATATTGATTTTCTCTTTCCAAAACTCTATTTACTTTTGTTCTAGCATGAAAACTATAGGAGGAGATCGATTTGGGTTGAAAATGCAAAAATACCGTATTTACCCCTGAAATCGCCATTATTTCGAAAAAATGAGAAAAAGTACGTGAATAAAATGTGTTCTAAATCGAATTCTACTATTATGTTGCGCTTAGTTTCGTCGTGCCATTCATTTGAGCTTTTCACTAAGATGCTCCCTTCAATTGTGAAGAAAGGGAAAATTCAGTCTCTGAGGGTAGATGCAGCAAGCGGAGGTTCCTTTTCTGAAGCTCTAACGCTAAACTCCCAGCATTAGCCACGTGCTCCTAGCAAGATGTCCCAGCCAGGCCTAGCAAGCTCACCAACATACCAGTTCTGACAAGCCTCAGCATTGACACCTTCGTTGAAGATTAGATGAAATGAGATTTTTGAAGCACGTCAGTAAGTACTTTCTAAGTGTGCTTATACCCTATATTTTACTCATGTATAATTCCATTTTATATATTTTTTGATTTGCTAGTTAGAAAACTTTTATTCAGCTTCACGTATCAAGAGATTCTTATGATTTCGACCCTGATCAAGATGAAGACTACAATTGAAAAATAAATGGTTCCAATACCGTGGCCTGTTTTTGTAGTCCTTCATCCTTGCGTCCTTGCATTATTTGTTCTTTGATTGCGTGTGTTACTGCAGGGTACAAAATATAATCTTCGGACAAGATGTGTCTTTTGGAATGTGAAAAAATGAAGAGACCTTCAAGTGAGGGCACGGGAGATAGACAAGCATGCTGAGGGTAACATCTATGTATGGGGTGAGACAGACTGGCGTGTTGAGGGGTAGCAACTGGACACTCAAGCCTTCGTACAAGACTGGGAGAAAAAGTGAGCTGAATGTTTGCTGGATGTTTTATCAAAGCACATCGACAATTTCTACGAGAAGGAATCTGTTGGTAGCACAAGAAGAGAAGCAAATCAACCTTGGATCCAAGTGTCGCAGTTCTACTGTCTGCCATGCATCAGAACAGCTAGCAGTGAGGACAACTTTCTGACGGTCTTGTTAGGCTGCCACCCATAAAATGCCCTTGCATAATTAAGGCGACAGAAATGCTAGCTCATTACTGCATTCTGAAATTCTCCGAAAACACGATAGATCAGGCATGCGGAGGCAGTTCACACAGTGGAACGATGAAGGTGGAGGATGGAGCATAAGGGTACCATCTGCTTGTGCAATTCTCGTACGTATTTCACTGACATTATTTTCTTCACCCACAACGAGGTGCTCTCCTCATGCTACGAATGACATCAGAAGTAGTGATGTCCTTTCACTAGCAGATGCTCTTCGCCATTTTCTTGTACTAAACGGCTGTACTGACTTCTTACGTCAACAGGTGGAGTGTGGCCGTAACGCTCAAGTGGCTGTGCTTCATTTGGGAGAGTGCAGTGATGACAGCCTGGCACCTGGTAAGTAGGGGGCATGCGGCACTCGACATTCAGTACGAGATGAGAAGATGGCAAGTGGTACTCTACAATACTGGATGACTAGAGACAGATAGCACGTTGCAGTACTGCATGAGATGAGAAGGTGCAGGTAGTGTTGTGCAGTCCAGGATGCGAAGATTCAAGTGGCACTGTACAGTACTGAATGAAAAGGTGGCAGAAGATGCCTATAATTTCAGGTTTCCTAAGAATACGTGATATCACAAGCAGTTTATGACTACGTAACAATTGTTTGCTTGATATGTGCATGGATGTGATGTCATGGTTGTGTAGCATGCTGCAGTAAAACGCAAGTGCTGAGTGAAACAAAGGCTGGCGTGTTAAGAGGGTGTGTGTTAGGAGCCAAGTCTCGCATCTTGCGTTCTTCTCGTAGACTGGAGGACCAGAAATTAGCTACAGCTGTCGGGCCCTGTAGCCTCCTCTGGCAGGCAGATGTGCAAGCTGAAATGGCCGATGTCTTAAATTGACTTTCGAACCCACTGGAAGTTGTTCTCCCTCCAGGACCTCACGTACCCCCTTCAGGGACCCTAGCCCCAGGGCTGGACCCCTGCGTGGGGCACGCGTGCGTGGCAGGGGCAAGCTGCCACCGCGACCGCGTGACAGGGGCGCCGCGCTGCTCGTGTGATATGTACTGTTCACCTCCTCCTCGCTACGAGCCTGTGTGCGGCTCTGACCTCCAGTTTTACGAGTCTGAATGCACCATGAGAGTACACTCTTGCAACGTGCAAGTGGACCTTCACCTGCGGCCTGTCGAGGACTGTGCAGGTCAGTGCATCAACAGGCTTCTCCAAAGCGTAAATATTCAGCAAGGAAAGTTGCCCGAAACTTATTTAAATTTTCTACCAATATCCCATTGATTTCTTCAGATTTTACCATTACTCATTCTAACCATTCGCATTAGGAATATTGTTATTTTATTTAGCAATTTTATCGGAGCAGGTGCATAAATTTTGAAATTTCTTGGGTTTGAAATAATTTCAAGACTATAGTTAGAACCCAAATTTGAACGTTTGCAACAAAACTGTCACAATCCTAGGGTAACAAAGCATCTCTTCGACGATCAGATGTTACCTCGCTAGAGCGAAAGATCTTATTGAGACCACCGGCTTCACAGTTTTCTTCTTGCTAAAGGTATGAATTTGTGTAGATAACGATTTCTCTCGTGTACACTTTGTTGTATCATACAAATTATGCATATAAGTTGTTTGTAATGCGATCTAGAGTCTACAAAATTATGTACAATTTTGCAATTCCCGTTGTGACCATCTTTGAAATAAGAACTAATGTTGAACAAACTTGGCTACTGCTAATTGTAAGCTACAAAAACAGTTGTGATGAACATTTTTTGAACTTAAAAAAAAACAGACTCATGGGAGACTGCTTGAATGTTTTTCATAAAGGGAAATTAATATTTCTGTACAACTAAAATGAACAAGTATGCTGGATTGTCTAGGTCCAGACTTCTTATCTCCTGCCGCGTAATAAAAGAGACCAAAATGAGGGTGATGAAAATCAACATTTCGTGTGGTAAAACCCCCATTTCTTAATTTTTAGGACTTTTCAAGTAAGTCGAGCTCTTCTTAGTCGGACACAGCAGAGCTTGCAGTTGCTGGCATCAGAGCTTGCAGTTGTTGGCATCAGAGCTTGCAGTCGCTGGCATCAGAGCTTGTAGTTGCCGGTATCAGAGCTTGCAGTTGCTGGCGCGTAGTTTCTTCAGAGCTGGGCTGGAAGTTGCAGCTGACTGTGATTTTTAGCAGATTTTTCTCGTTAACCACTCCAAGAGAGGAGCTCGTGATTTTTTCAAGATTTTTAAGACCTGAGGACTAAACGCAGCACTAGACTTTTCTGGCACATTCTTCTTGACTCTTCCTACCTTTACCATGGTAATTTTTTTTTCAAATTTTGAACTTTCCCTCGGACGTCAGAAAGCTTTCTTGTCCTTATGTTGACAGGAGTCTGTATGACCTGCCTGCTTGTCTTGTGTTGACGGGAGTCTGTATGACCTGCCTGCTTGTCTTGTGTTGATGGGAGTCTGTATGACCTGCGTGCAGACGCACAAAAGGACCGTCCTTGCAACGGAACAGCACCCCTCGTTAACCCCACGACAGGGGAGGAGCTGCAGTGTGGGGAGGGAGGCACCATCTGCCCCTACGGTACCTTCTGTCACCGCGCCGCCCACTTCGCCAAGTGCTGCAGGGATTTCTCCGTCAGCATCTCTGGTCGGTGTGTGATGATGCGTGTGGCGGGGTGTGTGGTGATGTGTATGGTGTGTGTGTGGTAGTCCTTGTGGCGTGGTGTGTGGTGATGTGTATGGCGGGTGTGTGGTAGTCCTTGTGGCGGTGTGTGTGGTGGGGCGTAAATTCCTAATTCACTCACTCGGAAGATCCAATGCATGCGTTGTAACTTAGAACGCTATTGTGCAGTGTAATGTTCATGTGATTTCTCATAAGTTGAACGAAAGAAAGCTGTAAAAGTCACAGCGGTCAAGAAGTCAGCAAAAGAAGGTCCATAGAAAGCGTTCTTTCATTTAGCTGAGGACATTTGGCCACCATGTTTTACTGCACTGCTCTTCAAAGTGTGAGTTGCGACCCACAGGTGGTCGCGTGATCATTCAAAAGGGGGTCGCAAAATGTAGGATCATACTTTTCTAATTTATGTAATAATGTTATTTCAAGATAAAACATATAATTTTTTACAGTAAATAATTAACAGTAGACCCGATTTCTTTAAAAATATTTAAATTTTCTGCTATATTTATATTTTATTCTTTATTTTGCTAAAGTTAAAGAGGTCGTACAAAAATAAAATCTTTTCAAGGGAGTCGCGGCGGATAAAAGTTGAAGACCACTGTTTTACTGTAATGTGTTAGAAATAACTTGACGCGCATACACATGCGTAAGCAGATGTTTCTATGCATGCATTTGAAGTTGAAAGTAGGCATTTTTCTTCTGCGGTATTGAAGTTTGCAACTGGCGAAAGTTGAATTTTGCGTGATTGCTCGTGTTTCTGCTCGTTGCTTGCATGCGTGGCTGCTAGAGTGGCTGCTTGTGTGGCTGCTTGTGTGCCTGCATGTATCAGCGGTTATTTTCTGAGACTTAAATGTAAAGTGCATGGCCAGATCTCGATACAATCAGCCATTAGCGGTAACTTCTCAGTATTGTACATATATGTCAAAAGTATTTACCTTCTTCCCTATCCATCTGCCTCCTCTTCATCTGCCCTCCCTGTTCATCTGCCCTCCCTGTTCATCTGCCCTCCCTCTTCATCTGCCCTTCCTCTTCATCTGCCCTTCCTC
>VCRD01003263.1:37534-65063 GCA_006783055.1 Trinorchestia longiramus | reverse complement strand
GGGTTTCGAACTCGCAGTCTTTCTGCACAAGCAGAGACCCGATACAGAACACGGGCCGCAGACCACTCGACTACGGTGGCTGCACACAATACAACACACAATACAGCACACAATACAACACACAATACAGCACACAATACAACACACAATACAGCACACAATATAACACACAATACAACACACAATACAGCACACAATACAACACACAGTTACGAAGAAAAGTCTTCGCTCGCAAGCTACGGGTGTTAGGAGCATCTGGTAGCAGTAGCACGTGTTGCTACTTTGCATGTCTTTCCTAAGGAAAGGATGTTGGAGCGACCTAAATATTCCTGGTCAGGTTAGACCATTTCAGAAAATCTTTCAAACCGATGTGTTTAACTTAATGAGGTTCATACTTTACTCCTGCCGTAAAGTAGGAATGATAAAATGTCGACGTGAATTAATGGGAATTTTTTTCGAAATCTCAAAAAATCTCATATTGAATATTCATCATTAACTTTGAGAATGGGGCAGGTACTTATTGAGGCATCAGACACTATTGGTTTACATAATTGTGGTTTGTTCATAAAATTACCGATGCTATTGGTGCAATGATCCCGAATACATTTTTCCCGCTTTTATTGTAAGTTAAATACACTGAAATTTAAGCGAATTACCCTAACGAAAAAAGATGAGTATTTCTTAGTCACAATTACATGAAAGGACCAAATGGGCCACTAATTCGACCAAATTAGTCGCAACGCAAGCCTTTTATTCCTTCATTTGATATATGATACCTCTGACTGAGCTTCATGCATCGATCTTCGCTGTAATCAACGGGTTGCACTAGACAGCACTAGCACACACATAGTTGTTATTATTTTTTTCTTTTGGGGCGACTTAATCCTAGCAAAAACAACAATTTATGAAGCAAGTTTTTAGTGAGCATGTTTTAATTTAATTTTTGTAAAAAGACTTTTTATGCAAAGACTGGGACACAACTCTAAAAATAGTTCAAAATGAATTGTTGACCTCTTGCACAGAGAGCTTAGAATGCATCTATCGAGCAGCTGAAATTTTCTAGGGCTTCGATTTGCTCTACAAACGATTTGTTCTCATTGTCTATAAGTTCGGTCTGTCAAATTGCCTTTCGCAAAGATGGGGAAGCGAAAATTTATGAGCGGTGCTGAACAATAGCTTCACTGTTTTCCCAAGAGTGAGGACAGTGAAGCAAATACAATAAACATTTCTTCTTAGTTATTTGCGCTGATAAACGAGTCCTGCTATTTTTCAGGGGAAATCCCATGCTGCTACGTACTTTTTAATTGATTTGCCGCTTGCAACTGCCGAGGAAAAGAATGGATAGAAGAAAATAAAAAGTTTAGAAAGCGAATGACTGAGCAAACCTTTAAAGGCGGACGGATTTCCGCCAAACGACGGCTTGGTAATAAGTCTTTTTAGTTGCTTAATTCCATTAGACAAACATGGGACTCCGTAGTGTCGTATGGCTATCACTTCCAGAAGCGTTGTGTCTATTGAGGGTTGCCATCGCGTGTCGACTGAATTAATATTTTACGGCAATCGCAGAAAAATTCATTTTTGACGTGATGACGAAGGTATAACTGAGCAAGTCTGACGATTATGATAACCTTTGATCATTTCTGGGACGAAATTTTGTTACAGAGAAAAATAACTCAACGCTATTCATTTCATACCTTGAGTATGAATCGAGTTACTTATCAGATTTTACATGCATAGATTCACGAGCAAGTAGTTTCCCAATTTGTACAAATTTAATTTTCCACAACTTACCTGAGTCGAAGAAGTGTATTATGCTGTCTCTGCTCGCCCCAATTTGTGCAGAATTTCTTTTTATGTTCTGAATATCCGGATTTGCTTGATTTCAACAATCTATTACCAGAAAATGAAAAATTAAATAAATGCGAGTTATGATGAAGTGCGACACGTGTAACTGTGAGCTGCTTACCATACCGCACTGGAGGCCCTGACCATCTTACACAGCAATGACTGAACTTTTAAAGCTTTCATGTCCAGCTTTAATTTTTTTGTCATTTAATTCAGATGTTCCTCTCATCGCAGTTATAAATAGACGTGTAAATAGTATTGAATTTCATCAGCAATAGAGTATCAACCATTGCTTTATTTTGATTGAAACCAAGTGAGAACTATTAGCCCTTCATGATAAACTGGTATTGACTTCAATGCAATACGGAGAGAAGAAAAATTTTGGTTGCGCAAGTTCACAATTACCTTCAATACAAAATTTTGATGTACAGTACATTCAAGGTTAAATTTTTTCAATTAAAATCATTTCAAGTGTAAACTTTTCCTAATGAGCACATTTCAGCCATTTGCTGGATGTTACACCGCTACAACCAGCATTAGAATTACTTGTATATTGGCTATTTAAATATGAAATCAATCAATATATAAAGAAAGAAATGCTCATTGCAAAACAACGACAGAGAATCATTGATTCGTTGTTACAAAATCATATCCTGTCGTTAAGAATAAGCCCATGGCCAAAGTAAAATTTAGTTTCATCACAATTTTCTCATGAGAAGCCGAGCCTGTAGCTATGGTACAGGCAGACTGGTTATTTTCCTGCAACTTTCTCTGCCGTCTACACACCATGCACCCAAACTCAGCCCCACGACTGCAGGCGGTGAAGGACGCTGCAGCTGGGTCATTGACTCTGACTATGAGTCATTATGAAGTGGTTACGAGACCGCCTAGTCTAAACATGAGTCATTTCTTGCTATTCTTACGGAAGGCGTGCAATGTCGCCTACGGACGTATGAATGTATGATACCCACTCAATTAATTGTTCCGGAAAGTGAGCAGCAGAATGTATTATGTATACATATATATGTACAGTAATATACGAATGTACCTATTAAGACTTACGACTATTAAGCATGTGTATAAGACTATTAAGCATGTGCTGTAGGAACATACTCTGAGGAGGCTACAGGAGCTTCTGACTTTGTATGAAAAATGATCATCAAAAGAACGCACGCAGGTATTGGAAATTATTTTTTTTAATCAAGCTACTAGGGAAAGGATGATCGTACGAGTTTAAATTAGCTATAATTTTCTGCAATTTACGATTCCAAAAAAACAAAGGGAAATAAATTATCTTTTAACATTTTTTCAAAAATACTCAACTGCACCAACATCTGTTTTAAGTATTTTGTTGTTTATGGGAATATAAAATAGAAAGTAGGATTTTAGAAGCCTGACAATGTAATCTAGCGAATTGGAAAACTATTCAACTATTTTTAACTATTTGAAAACTAGTCAGAAACAGAAATCAGAAAACTAATGCTAAAACTGTGTTCCTTCTCCCTATTAGTGTACACATATATTAAAAAATTTTCACTCGGAGCTTGCAATTGTTTGAAAAACTGTTTAGGTAATTCTAACCAAAACAATTAAAAACAGATGTTACAATAATTGCATTCGCTATCTGGCCAGCTATGTCAAATTGTTAAATGTTGAGCATTAAGCTGCAGTAAAATATTGTTACTTCCATGACTTATACAGTATCCTTAATTAACATATGCATACTACGTTGACATGTGTTTTCCAAGTCTCCGCTTCTGGCAACGTTCACAACAAAAGATGGCAGTGCCTGACTGCTAGCACACGCATCTTCCTCAGTTGACAAACCGAATCTTTGAACATCAGGTGTCGAGGACCTGACGATCTTTTATGAATTTAAAAAGAAATAGGAATTTTGATGAAATATCACCTGCTCATCTGAGCTAAAGACGATAAGAAATAAAGTATTTTATCTTAGGATTCTGTTGATCGCAGCACTTACCTGGAATAGTGTTTTCAACTCGGTATGTACTTCTTACAAATAATGAGCAGCATTCCTGCGGAGGTTTCAAGGTTTAACGCCTTAATGTTGTAAACACTGCTGGCGTGTCATCTGCCACAGTGTCTCATGTGACCCTGGCTTAACCCATTAATCACGAGAATTACCTGAAGATAAAAAAACTTTCTTCGTTTTAAGGTCAACAGGCAATTTTTAAAATCCACTGTCGAGCGATGCATCTCCTTCGCAACCAAACGGGCACAGAACGAGTACTCAACATGTTTCAACGGCTGTATTACACTAGCTAAAAAATGACTCAATCATTTTGACACTATAGCTATTTTTGTAGCATGGCAAAGATCTTTGCCGATCAACATTACATAATAGGTTAAGCAAAGGTTGGCCTTCCATTGTCGGTCGTTGGGGGGAATATTTATTTAAGGCAGCGAAAGGAGTCATTACAAGTAAAAATGGTTAGAAAATAGGGATTTTTCGGTTTTAATGCTGTGGCGGTACGTTGAAATTTTAAGTACGGCTCGTTGTTATAATATTTTTTAGATATAATAGCAATTCCGTGGTTTTATGTGGGCATTACCAAGGATGAAAATATGGATCCGTATCTTTTTAAGCTTGTGTTTTAGTTTCCATCCAAACTCTCAAAGTCCTTAGCAAGACCCAAAGCACACATAAAGACAATATATCGCTTAAGAACCTAGGCAAGTGTTCAAACACAGTAAATTAAAGCCATATCATTTGAATTACTTCAGTGCTGATGTGCTGTTCATAGTGTAACGTATCTAATCCTTTCCAGGGCATTGGACGCTGGAGACGAGAACAAAGTTCTATAGTTTGTCGCATAAATGCTGCTTCTGGTGATCTGAGTCACTCACACCCATGGTACTAATTCAAATGTTTAATTACGACAGCAACATGTCACTTTTGGCCGAGGGTGTTTGCCAGAGCGGAAGTTGATGGAAGTGACACTTTAAGGCTGAAACATAGGAGGATAGCAAAGCCTTTTATTTTGGTCATTTGATGTTGCTTAAGATGAAAAAGAGATGAAATCCCTGATGTTTTAGCCTCTCCTAACAGGCCTCTAGGGGAGGAACAGGGATAATCCGTGCATTGGAATATTCTTTTTAACTCATATAAGCCTGAATAATTGCAATAATAGCACCATGTACCTATTCACACAAGCTTAATTTCAAGCACGTAAATACTACACACATGTCACATGTGATACAAAATTGGACTCTAAATTATTCATCACAGCGTCAATTTTTAATTGCTTTTCTCAAATTACCCAAATACTGGGTGCACATATTCGGGGTCGTTAATGAAAAATAATATGGATGTAGTTTCTTTTTGCCTGCCCTTATTAGTCTCAAGATTATACTCCTGTTGAGAGTCAAGCTGTTGAGTGTCGTTTGCAGCAGTTATAGTGTCATACTCACGCTGCATAATAGACGCCCTCTTTAATGAATCTGGAGCTATACCTTAGAAAATAATAATAATAATAGATAGAATTAGAAAATAGGTGAGTGAGGAGTCCAAGAACAAAAAAAATATGTAAAATAGTATGTTAACAATTACTTTTAAAATAACGGCATAAATAATCGCCTTCAATTTTTACTCTAATGAAATATACTCGCATACATAGAAGCAATCACGAATTGATGTCTTTTTCTAACAGGATTGGACAAAGTCATGTATTATGAAGCACTTCTAAGAAATCTAACCTGAAATTTATTTCATAGCTGTCGACCCTGTTGTTGAAGCATCGATAATTATTGTCCATTAACCATAAACTGATGTGCAATGAATGTAATAGAATTGCGAGTATGGTCTAGCTAGAATTTAATTGAGCATCACGCTAATCTTCATTGAAATGATGCTTGGCAGAGAAAAACGTTTACGATATTAAACGAGCAGTAAAAACAAGTCACGTGGTTCGTCAGGATAAAAAACGATGGCTGTGGGCCATGAGTCGAAAAAAGCAACACATCCATCTTTTCTGTCTCCTCTGTGGTCACCAGGTCCTTCAAGAACATCACCGGTGACAGCTCCCGCATCGAGGTCTGGCACGCACTCGTGTGGATGCTCATTACTTCTTGTACGACTGATTGTCGTCAACCGCTGACACAGACGCGTTAATGCCTTATATTCTGTCCTAATTGTATGATCAAGGCATTAAATATCGTAAATATCGACATTGGAGTCGGCCCAACGACATCAATGCTCCATGATAAAACCTGCAAGAACTCGTGTAATGTATGTTAAGGTCCAGTATTTTGTTCTTTGGCTGCCAATTGTTGTTGCCGATTGGTTTCAATAGGTTAAAAACCTGTTCTAAAGATATCCTGCAGTAGCATTGTAAAGAAAATAAGTAGGGAGGAATAAATGAATCTTATCAAGCGTCATTTATAGATCCTGTCGTCCTTGCGTTGCAGTCCTTTAGAAATTTGAAAAGGAGCAAGAAAGTAAGCGACCTCAATTCAGCGGTGGGAGCTCAAAAGAATATTTTTAAGACTATCGTAACTGATGGTTATTTCTTTTGAAGCCTCATGCATTGCAAATCGACATAAGTAACCCTAAGATAACGATTATTTCGATTAGCAGCCAATGAATATTTTTTACGTTCCCCAGAAAGAAGAAACACCGAAACGGTGAACGAGGTGAGAGAACCGAAGCAGTACACTTAATCTTCAGTATTTTCAGTAGAACTACTTAGACTATCAATTTATGCCTGATTTATGGGTATCTGTTACGAAAAAATGCTCCTCACTAAAAAACTCTACATGACACAGAGTTCAAGAATAACTGGCGTCCCACGAGCTGTAACACATCAGGTATCAACTTGAGTGTTTGTTAAAGACCGTAGATATCCTTAACCTTCTTCCGGTTAGAATTAGATCTAAACGTGATCAATATTTTAAATTTGTACGATCTTTCATATAGGTTGCGAGTAAAGTGGTTTGAAAAGGTTAGCATTTGACATAGCCACTAAAATTCTAAATTTTCTGATCAGATAGAAATTTTAAAGATATAAGTGTGGTTTCACATTCAAGATCTAATCCAACTCTACCTGAAATCTTCCTCAACATGCAATTAGCCTATCAGGGTTAAATGCAGAAGTAGGGGATGATTGACCACTCACAATGTATTTTTCAGCCCTTTCGTGAAGAGTTTCGTTATTTTGAGCTCGTTATCAAAAAGTAAGCGTCTGAGTCATATACTGCACAGTTCTTTGTTAGAAAATATTCGACTCAGTGACCGCAACTGAAACATGATCTAAAGCTAGCCTCTTTAAAATAGCTGTCATTGAGGCGTAATTCTGTCAAGCTATTAAAAAGTCGCGTGGTTTCAGGTGCCAGATAAGACTATCTTTGTCCTGTCGTCATAGTGACGGGGAAACCTAGTTCTGGTTTCTATACATATGGTCCTGAACGAAAACGAAGAACGTTCCTCACGAGACAATTCTACTAATCTGAAATGCTTTTAACAGGAGGTAACATGTATATTATCTTGGCTGTTAATGAATTTTTTTTACGAAATTACCACGGAAAAGTATGACCCTGATTACCGACACACGTACAGTATTTCATTTCAATGTTTATGCTTTCATCCACTCATATGGTAGAAAAAATGACATAAGCCATATTTGCAAGTTGAACTCTAAGATAGTTCACCTGAAACTACAACTGTAGATCCTAGATGTCGTAGTTGCTAGTCATCTCAAGCAAATAGGCTGTACTAGAGCAGGCATGCGAATAATGTTAAGCACCTCGTGAGAGGTAAACAACCCTAACTCTTTATCATTGAACACTTGAGCTACAAGCCAGAATGTACCAGCGAGGATAAGGCAACTGCGGAGCAGTATTCATCACACATATGGATGATGAATAAGAAAATTCTAAAAATAAAATTAACTTATGCAGGAGAACAATCTCTCGTTATTTCACATACTCATAATTTAGCTACCTAAAGCTACCATGAAGAGAGATTAAAGCTTTGCCATGAACACTGCTGCATGGCTTACTGCTCAAGTAATGTACGGCGACCTTTATTCAAGGTAATGATGACATTTATGACTTCTATCTTGACACTACCTTACTACAGCAATTTTATGTGTCAACATTTTGCCAGAATATTCTTGACAACCAGAAATTTTAATCAAATTGACAAAAATACAAACAAGAAAAACTATAAAAAGTTGCTTATGACTCTACATGTTTCCCCTTCAATGGTTATCGAAATTCAAATTAAACTTGTACACTTGTAATGTCAATCTAGGAGAAAGAAAACTCCGAAACTAAATCTCCCTTTTCCTCAGGTCTAGGTTTGGACACAGGGCTAACAACCCTGTCCTGGAAAAATACTTTGTTACGGTGACAGTAGCGGAGCAATTAACGCTACTAGGTGTGATGCAACTCCAGAGTCATCGGAAGAGACTCGTATGGATGACAGGGGTGAAAGTCGGAAGGAAGCCACTGACAGGAAAATGGAAGTTTTTACACAGATGTGGCGAACCTTTGTTGTTGCACTATACTCGTATCCCAGGCTGACATAAGGGTATGGATGAATGAATAGAATGACCTAACTAGCGGAATAAATGTTTAAAAAGTCTCAATTTACGAAAAATGCATGATTTCATAATATACTATGGATTATTTTCGGAGAAGGATCGTATCATTGGACACGAAAAGCAGTGCACAAAAAACAAGACTAAAACATAAGTTGAGCTCTGTATTCTAACATTTGTAAATGAAGGTATGTATTATACTCCCCATGTAGACTTTATTATATGTACTCACAAGATAAACTTCATTGTACTCCCAATATAGACATCATTGTACTCCCACTATGGACATCATTGTACTCTATACATAGACTTCATTATACTCCCAATAAAGACACTATTTTACTCTGTGTATAGATTCATTGTACTTCCAATATAGACATCATTGTACTCCCACTATAGACATTATTGTACTTTGTACATAGACTTCATTATACTCCCAATATAGACATCATTATACTCCCAATAAAGACATTATTTTACTCCGTGTATAGATTCATTGTACTCCCAGTATAGATATAACGTTTGAGCAAGTCGTACCACTCAAGTGCGTGTAATTCCGTCGGTCATTGTCTCAAAATAGAAATATTTGCCTGTTCGTGTTATCGGACAACCTCCACCTGATTACCAGGTGATGTCTTGCATGTTATCAGACTCGTCCCAGCCGGTGTTCTGTTTACGGGTCAACTTTAGAAAGACTAAGGTCCAGTCTTGCAATTCAGGAAATGCCGCGAATGTGAAAATTCATCTTATATACACATAGTACTTATTACATACAAGTTAATTCTATAGCAATACAGGATAGGAAATAAGATTCTATTTTGTTGTTATATATGAAAAAACCAAGCGTCCTGCATCAAAGTCGAACCTTTGAACGTACATTTGGACTTGGAAACAATACTAGAAGTAAAAAAAAATTGCACTCTTATTGCCACGATTCTTCAATTCTATGGTTCTGTTTCATTGGTCGCACGTTCTTATACAGTTGAAAAAAAGATGAAACAATGAATCATGTGAGTAATTATCATACATCTATTTCAGATCTTCCTAGTAAATGGACAGCTCATATTGCTTGAGCTATTTCTTTCGAAATGGCGAATAGGATGCAAAAATAAGGTACAAGAAAATTCAAGTTAATGCTTATTTGATGCTCAAGTTTCATTCACATATTTTTGAGGCTAATAATTACCCAAAAATACACTCATCTCAACAGTAATCTACAATTTCAAACAGTCATGTCACCGTTAAGAAGGACCCGAGACATAGCTTTGTCGTATCTCGTAAATTATCATGTCCATGCGGACAAAGGGATTCCTATCAGTTTGCTTTTGCTTCTTCGAGTGACTGCTGATGACAATGTAAAGTGATCAATTAAAAATGCATTTTTACTGCAGGCCATTTGGGAGAGTTAAATTTTTTATGATTATAAAATGCAAGCACATTCAATATCATACAAAATGAAATCTAAATTTTCTCATTTGTGAAGGAAATATATACAGGAACTGGAAGTATCAAACAAAACAACAGCATGAGCACGTGGTAGATGTGTGATCACCCCGTGCAAAACACGTTCAAGGTGTTAAATTTCTAATAAGTAATGAAAATACATAAATTGCTGTTCTCTAATTTTGATACTACTTTTTGCAGAATTAACGGCTTAATACTGCACGACATGTTGTGCTTGTTGTTACCAGCGCTTCAAAAAGTTCAGAACTGTTCTTTTTTCTGTTGTGGTTGTTTCCTAAAACGCAAAAACTTGTTGCACGAGCAGCGGCGTGGCTCCACAAACCGGTTGCAACTCGTTACTGTCCACCAGTGTCTAGAAAGCTCCGAGTGCATGCATCCCTTAGCACCAGACTAGTCTACGTCCTAAGGATTTTTGTATAGATATTCATTTTCATGGGACAGATATAGAGAATGCTACTGTCAACAAATCTTGCGCATTTAGTGGAATAAGTTCGCAGTATGTATAGTAAAGCGATGGGAAGAACAGACCATTGTACGTATGTTAAAGAAGTTACTTTGATTTTCAAAATGAAATTATTCATCTGATTTGTTGAATTTTGGAGAAATGCAAGGAATTTTTTCGTTAAATTACATAGACCTCAATTTCATATCAAGAAGTTATCATCATTGAGGTTCCTTTACACTTTTGTGATTATATTTGTAGCGACCACAACAGTGACGAATACTGCTATAGAACCTACAGTATGTATGATATGTAATCAGGATCATGGAACAGGAAAATGATTTATTATAATTTTTCACTATAGTATGAAAGTAAATTGTTTAATGTGGTGAAGGTTCTAGTACAAACAAATTTAAGTTTTGTTTGTAAGGTCATCTAAACAATTTGTGCATTTACCTAGTGGAATACGCGACAACAGTTGTCATAGCAGCCCTCAAACATTTATTTCGAGACCCACATGCAGTGATGCACTGTGCCACAGAAATGTTTTTCCCCATCACACAAGTTCCACGGGTCATTGACCGAGGCGATTGCAAATATAAATGTAATATTTACAATCGACGCTGTAAAACTTGCTCCTGATTTATCATTCATCATTTGTTTCTGTATTTACGAAGATACATTGGCCCACTAGGCACCCATTTTAGTACACTTCCTTCAAAATCTGCTTCAATTTCCTTCGAGTAGATCCAAACAGAAAGATGAACTCGGATCCTTCCTAATTTATACTGAAACTTTATGGGACTTGAATTTATTCAGCTAGAAAGTTTATCCTATTTCACCGGTACGTGGCAGTACTACAATATGACAGTCAAATTGTCCGAAACGAACTCAGAAAGTTATAATGTGTTTTTTCGATTTAATTGCCACTAATTGAGAAGAAGCAAATAAACTGATGTTGCTCTACAAGATGATCATGCACAATATGATACTCTGTTCGCTTCATGATTGGAAATTTGTTCTCTCACATTGTAATATGATTTGCGTGTTAACTGACCGGCATACATTGATTTTTTTTTTGTAAATAAATCACACCTTGAGCATATGAAATTACCGTGATTAGAAGACGATACTATCATTTTCAAAAGATACTGAAATTCTCAAAAAAATATATATATATGGGATGTGACTTATATCACATATGATAAGATTTTGTTCCTTATTGAAAGTAACTACATGAGAATTTCCTATTTTAAAAAACAAAAGTTTTTATCAAGTGATTGCAAATTATACGCTATTGGATAAATCTTATACTTTCGTAGATAAAATTGGTACTAACCTAAAATTGGTTATTACACTCCTAATCATAAAGGCTACGAAAACTAACGAATTTATTGATAACGACAGGGATGAAAGGCACATAATGATCTATAATAATTTACAGATAATTTGTCATTAAAGGTTGCACTAAATTAACTTCCCTGATTGAACGTGATTAGCTGAGCCTTGAAGAAATAATATGTGGTAACGAACTGTTAGATATTCAACTAAATAGAATAAATCATGAAAATGAGTTAATTGTTTTCTCTTCCTAATCTCTTCAAACTGCTTGACTACATTATAACTGCATGGAAATACTGTAAACATACAGAAGAAAATGTTGTAATACCATGTGAATTAACCGCTTCCTTACGAGGAATGAAATCGTTACGAACAGTACTTTCATGTTTGTAAACTGAACATTATAGGGCATGACGACTTCTATCTTCCATACACATCAGTTCCAAGTTCTTGACGACACTTTACATTTCATATCGTGTTAGGCATATAGAGCGTGTCCTGTAGCTTAATATAGGATACGTTTGAACATCGTGCATTAGGGATATTTTTGTGATTAGCACAACTGTAACTGATGCAAAACGTCATCCAAATAGCATTTTTTCATTTCTTTTTCGTGCATCCTTCACTACTTTAGCACTAATTCATTCATCACACACGTATGTAGAGATAGTAGAGCTAGTATGGGGCCGCAATAGAAAGTGACGTAGACTCCATCCTTGACCATCAGAAGGCCTCTATGATGGGAGAAGACGATTGCTAACATGAACTTTAGAACTGCATTGAGCATCTTGCTAGTTACCATGCTCTGCGTGATGCCTCATCTTGAGCTGATGCTGCTTCTGCTGCCGCTCTGACTTGAATCAGTAATCTTTGAAAGTACGAGTATAGGAGCTTGAGGAATTGTGCTCGTATCATAGAAGTATGCGAGACCGAACCCTTCAAAGATAATGCAACTTCAAAATTGAAACCACAGCTCCAGAATTGGGACAGGAACGTGAATGTAACTAAAATTTAGGCCCTAATTGCATGGAAAAAAAGATATATTTAGTTACGTGGTTGCTGTGGAGAACATTTTATTGTATAAACTAGTGTCCAAAACCATTACTCCTAGAAAAAATAACAGACGAAACACTCAAGCTTCATAAATATTTGAACTTAAAGAAGAGAACGTCTACCTAAGCTCGTTAATTTTACTAGCGATACGTACAAAATACGTATTATGTACAAAAAATTAAATTAATAAACATTGAAAAGAAGAACCATGCAGCAAATGGGTTTGCTACTATATGAAACAGCTTACTGAGTGAATTTGTGGTGAGTGAAATTTCAATTCACTTGGGGGATTGTGCTCATACGACAATTTCAAAAATTAATTCAAGTTTAGCTAATGAGCATATAAAAAAATATTTAAATTTCTGACCTCGACTTTACTGTCTCCTACATCCGTGGAGATACACCCGTACGACGACGCTCCTCCTCATTTACGTCACAAGGAGGTAACCCGTCAGGCCTGCTGAGGTGCGCTCGCTTTAAATCACCACAACCGGCCCAGCATTGATGCCATTTCAATAATACAGACACTGATAAAGATGTTTCGTATGAGGTTAGGATTGTTCATTACTTTAACAACCACTAAATTTTAAATAGTTAGCCTGGACATAATAAGAAGAGCGGAATTTTATATCTGACTGACAATAAAATCCCCATAGAATTGCTATGAAGCGGTAGTGGAGGCAGGCGTAGTTAGTCTAGTCCACGATGCGTTGGCGTTCTGCTAAGAGATGACGTCATCGGCCGTCCCGTAGCTCCAGCAGGACCGGCTCGCCGGACGTTTTTAGCATCAGCAACCGGCAGTTTTACTGGCGGACAAGAAAAAACACGCATTAAGGGATACTGCAATGCTTATAATCGTAAATTGTAAAAGGTTGGTTTCATTAACTCGATGATCATTTAACTCGTTATCAGGTACTCAAAGGGGCGAGGAGCAGAGGTATCGGCTTCTAACCATGGAACCTGATCACAAAACCGGCTAACCTTTTGACCACTTTCCGAGAGTTTTGAATCTTTCGTGTCTTCAAAATAAGAACTTGAAATAAATAATTCATGGATTTGTGGAGAACAATTCAGACGCTACGCAAATGTTTAAAGTAAATGTTTCTGTATGATAACTTATTCAATACAATTTGGTTAAGTTTCTAACCAACTGCAATATAGCAGTTCAACCGAGGATGTCTACCTAGTGGTGGTCTCCATACTAAGTCTGTCTATCTGAACATGTGATAGTAGTAGTAGCATTATGTCAATAATAGTTAAATAAGATATATAACAATAATGACAACAACAATAGTGTTATTTAGTACACAATAGTGACAGAAATATCCAAGATCACAATCACTTATAAGGAGAACACGTATATATTTCAACATTGACGCCGAGACCAACTGTTACCGATGCATCAACACAAGTAAGAATGGTAGGAGTATGTGTTCCAGTAGAATATATTCACTTACATACATCCAACTCACATGAATGACAAAGCCAAATGACAGAGCGAGGCACAAGATCTTCATAGCATTGATCCCAGTCTGTCTCCGTCCAATTGCCCCCAGAACCCAGTTCCATCTCCTCATGATTATAAAAGTGACACAAAAAAGCATTTCAAATTACAATATTTACACGTTCGAAGTTATCATTACCCTCAGAGTTTTAATCTAGAGGAACTAAGTAGGAAGGAGGTAAAGCAAGTAGGTGAGGACTGGGGATATTGGAGTTTGTCAGTCAAAACAAGCGAAGTGGTTGAGTAAATTTTGGTGGTCTGTGTTATGAACGGAAAATTGAGAAAAAATCTATAGGATGAGATAAGGGAAATGTATGTAAATATGTTCAATTAAGGCCTTAATAATCGTTGTCATAAATGAACTTCTCTTGATTATTTTTTATGAATCACCTAAATTCCTATTCACAGCATACAAACTGTTTACTTGACTTATTATTCAAAAGAATATTTTTAATTCTTCAGGTTCATATTTTTCAGTTATGTAAACTATACCATTGTAATAAATCCTAGTTCTACCAGTTCCTCTTTCTAGTAAGTTCGCCCAACAGAAGACAGAATGTGGATCTCAGATGATGCACGAGAACAGGTTCGCCCGGCGAGTTAGGGTACACCTCCAAGACCTACACCTCACGTTTACTGTTGCTGCCTGAGCTGACGGAGGCTGGGGAACGGCAACAACAACAACACCTCCAAGATTTCGACACAATTCTGCGTTTGAAATCCTAACACAGCTAAACAATAAAAATCAAGAGATGATTACTTACCATCAATTCTATGTTGTTTTAGTTCTCATGCATCTGCATTGAATGTCCGACTGGAAAAGACGCAACCTGGTTTCCATTGAACAACTACACAGCTTTCAAGATTCTTTTGATCAGTTAATGAAGAGCCGCCACTCTGATGAATTGTGTGATACTTCCATAACTGCAATGAGTCCACTGATATTGTTGCAATACACCAATGAAGTTTCCTTGTCAAACTGAAAAGCTTGTGAAATTCTTTCTCACGGTTACGGTAGCAGGCAAATGATGTTCCTGGTGGAAAGACATTGTGGTCGCAAAGCTGTGATATGTTAAGGGTGTCCCATCGGGGTGGTTGCTAGTACATGCCATGTACCATCAGTAGAAAAAGAAATTTAGTTTTGAAAATATATATTTAAAACAAAACTTACGTATAGTCTTTTCTTTTGCATCGAGGCAGATGTTTAGATGGCCGGCTAGCACGTGAGTGTATTGAAATGCATCGCAAGTGCATTAAAACTGACCGAAATCTTTTCTGTGAGGCTCGCCCATATCTCGGATGATTTTTTAAATGAAAGTATATGAGGACCCCATTTTGAGGGGAAAATGTTAATATTTTAACTGAACGTTCGTTTAAAATGAAATAGAACAAAATTCTGAGCTGAGCAAAATGGATAATATTTTTGAGATGAGCATGCAAAATACACCCAGAAATGCTTAATAATACACAAACCTCAAAAACTATACAGGACAGTATTATTCATTAGCACAACGTTGAGTGCATTAGGAATGCTGAAGATAATTTATGTATGTTTATTTTATATTTTCATTTTAATGACACATATTCAATCAACATGAATACATCACATTTGGTTGTTATTTATTGACATAACATGAGGGTTACTCGTCCTTCGGCGAGTTTCGTTTTGCAATAAGCTTAACTCATTTTAATATGACTAGCGGCTCAATTTTGTTTCAGTGTTTTGACACATATGCACGTCTTAATATAACTCGATTACTGCTAATGAGACACGTCTACTCTTGCTGTTTATTCTTAAGCCCAACTGATTATGAAGGTAATGGAATCGCTGTTAGACACTTCATAACCATTCACGTTACAAAATTTAAAAGTGTACATGTTGAGTTTTCTGTACTGAATCTTACATCAAGTTAATAATGAACGGATGTTTAATGACAATGGATATATATGGACAAAAAATATGTTAGTGATAAAACCCGATTTTAAAAGCCTAAAACCAAATACTTCGACAAGTAAGAAAAAAGTGAGACGTTTTCCCATATCCTCACATGGAGGTTTAAAAGGAAAGATTACTTGGGTTGCTCGCTTCGTAACACAAGATTTTTGTTCTCATTTCAGTTCACTGACCCTTTCTGTGTTCACTTTACCTTGCAACACAATTAGAGCGCTCGTGTAACTCAGTATCCCAACGACATCTATTTCTACGAAACCATTCTACGTTCTTGAAGATCTCGTATTTTTCGACATTTCTTTAGGCACCATCGTTGCGGACACTATTGATCAAATTTTATTTCAATGTAGTACGTGAGGTAAACCAAGAGGATCGCAGTTATTGCTACACTTGAATAAAAAGGCGTTGATAAAAACTATGCATGATCATTAACAAGAAATTACATGGTTCATTCTCGTATTATCCTATAAGATCAGAAGGGTAGCAGAAATGAGAAGCTTTGCTTAGTTGCAGAGAAGAAATTTGAGCTTTTTTCTCGCCTTAGGCGTTTTTGACGCACGATTCACTCGTGTCTAGCTGTTCAGCTATGTTGGCAAAAATGCTAACAGACTCGCCGTGATGCCAATCTGGGTCTATTGCGAGGTGGAACAAATTTGTTCCGAAGACCCTGTGCAAAATTTAATATTTTGGAGTGAGGTAATCTCGAGTTGCACTTCCCCTGTACGAAAACTGAATCGGAAAGTAAATTTGTATTCTTGACTTGCTAATTCTTTCATATAAAATTATATCATGTAAAGAAGTTTTGATGAAATTGTTCGAATAGTCGTGAAATATAGCGCTTCACCGTCTGTTACTGCCTCCACAGGTGCTCACTAATATTGACTAAGAAGTTAAAATTTTCCTTTCACGTAACTCAAATTGCACCCGTTTCTTTCCCGATAGCGGGATAATATTTTAAAATTATTATGAAGAGTCGTAGATTTTTCACATCCGTTCAAAGAATGTTTAAGCACGTTCAGTAATAATATCGTCTGCAAAACAAATAAATGTAGATGTTTGATGTAGATAATTAAAAGTTCGAAGACACGCGAGAAGGCTTCTCCATTCCCGTTAATGAGAATGAGAGACTGCAAATAGACTGAGTGAATTCAAAATTCAAAACAGACTCGCGAACAATTTTTAGGGCACACTGAAGAGACGATGACGATGATTGAACTACACGGGAAGAGATGGGGTAGAATACTTTTCTACCTCATCTCTTCCTGTGTACCTTCCCAAGAGTGGAAGCAGAAAGTTAATTGACTTTACTATCCAACTCAGTGCTATTTATTGCGTTGTTTTATTTTATTGTTCACAAATATTGTTTGAAATTTCCAGTTAAATAACTTCACTTAACGAACGTTGCTTAAATACATATCCCAATGCTCGATTGTAACTTAGAGAACTAAGTTCAGAAAATTCATTTGTAAGAAACTATCGGACCCTCTGGAAGTTGAGTTTGGTGTATTCAGAGTAGGCAGCAAATGTCCGGACTATCAGAGCTTTTATTTTGATTAAAATCTAATAAAAAATGTTTCACTGCTAAGATTCAAATAATGTGAGCCACTTTTGATACTTTATTCCGTGGTGTACGTTCTCCCACTGATTCATATGACTTCCAGTACTCCAGTATCTGCAGGTGTCGATATGACTTACAGTGCCTCCATGATCTGCAGATGTTCTGCTTCGAGGAGAGCAAAAACTTCACAAAGATCCCTGTTTGGAGTTCGATAACGAAACCTGCGGCATAGACTACTAAGTGTGCATACAGCTAGTGTTTCTAATTTTAAGAAATAGATGTGAGCATACTTTATTCCAACAACAGATTCTTTAAAAATATATCACAGAAAATTCATAAGAATTGTTCAAATACTGGTAAGGATGAAAAGATTGAAAATGTTAAATAGCTTCGAAGTTGTGAATAATTATACAAAGTTTTTGAAGGGAGTGACATCAACACCTTTTTGTTTGGAAATGTTTCGTTCATTTTTTGAGGATTCTATTTTTTTAAGTTAAGTTCTGGAAGTGTTTTAGATAGCCTTGAGAGATGTTTTAAATGGAACAAAAAATTGTTTGAATATCATGCAGGTGCTTTCCTGAAAAACGAGGAGGCATCGGGGAACATTCTTTGTACGAATATGCAAATTATGTTCAAGGGTAGAAGTATGTGATTTAAATAAACCATCTATGATAAATCAGGGTACACTAGAAAAAGCGTAGCGAGATTTTCACACATACTTGTGGCTGCGTTGTCGACATTTTACTTTTTCGATGCGTTTTCCAAATAATGTATTTGTTCAAGCTACTGAAGCTATGTCGATTTTGCTTTTTAAAGTTGCCATAATTTCTGATGCAATCCCACATGACGAGAACTTTTATGTGAGCATATGTCTTTTCATATGTAAACTCTACTTTGGCTCTGGCAATTCGTTAAAATGTACACGCTTCTCATACAGACACCTACTTCTCTTAGTCGGTAGCCCATTCCACCATATTGTATTCTGCCAGAATGCCAACAGTAATTCACTGTTTGAGCTACTTTAAATTTTATTGATGATCCACTTCAGGTTCACAGTTCCATGGGCAATTCCGGTAGGTTCCTTGCTTGCACTAGATGCCTCAACTTGTATTCAAACTTTCCACCTACGTAGGGTTAGCCTCATTACTATTTTTCAGGGTATTTATAAATTTTGAATAATATTATACGCTAACAGTATCAACAAATAAAATAGTATACGTACGCATGGTAATACTATAAAATAAAGTCTTAAATTTAAAATATAACAAATGTACTCATTTTTTCATCTTAACATACATGCTTGTTGACCTTACACTCAGCTTAAACAGGTTGATTTTATGATCCTGTTTCTTTCATTAAGCCATAACTTCAGTCCTGGGCTCAAAGACACATAACATAATCAGATATTTCAGATATCATGGAGTACCGTAATCAGATATGGAAAGGTACTTGACGTCACAAGCATTTAATCCACGTTGCAACCAGCCCAAAGTGACGTGTGACTGCATTGACATAGGTGGGTAAAGTAATTTGAAACTAATTACTTCATATAGTAGGTTGAAGTTCACTTCTAATTATAATATAGGACAGAAGGCTCTCTTTTGAAGGGAAATTCATTTGACATCTAAAGCGGCGTTTGTTTATTTAATATTTGAAGAAATCCAGTGCTGATGAACACAAGTGGAAGGTGCCTAATGAGAGACCGTCTAGAGTAGTGCAGTGTTTTCCCCCCTATGGCAGAAAGAACTATTTATCCATGAGACTCGGTGGTAAAAGCAGAGCGTGTCTTGCTTTGTTGCATAACAATACGATATCAGAACTGCAGGCTAATACCTAATGAATTACTTTAAATATAAATTTTCCGATACTAAATAAGATTAAACATCTGGAATCTGTTTATTGCGGTAACTTAAACGTTTAGGTGCCCAATTCTTTAAAGTACTCAAGTATTTAACAAAGAATACGGAATTTATTGTCAAGTACATTAACTTAGTCCAACGTCGTCAACCGCATCGTCTATTCATTTGAGAAGATATAAAGATTTTATACTCTCCTTGAGAGTCTGCGAGATAAATATATTCATTGATAACGTTTCTAAGACACGTTTTCTCACAAAATTCATGAATACAAGTTATAAACTGTAAAGATCCAGTGTGACTTTACTAAACTAAACTAAACTAAATTCAAGTTTCATTTTGTTTCAACTGTCGATGTAAGCCAACGCCTTGACATAAAGCTAATGATCTCCGGAGACATACTCCAGATGTTAGTCTGAAGAGGGCTTCAGCTGTTACAGAGAGACCGCCGGCTCCGCAGCCTGGCTCCGCCTCTAGAGAAGATGAGGCGATAAGTCTGATCTTGTGTCTTACTTTCGCATCCACAGAATGAGGCGTTCTACGATCGCCAAGCCGAAAATTATAGGAGCACATGACGCGTAGTGCGCGAGTCACGCATCACATGGGTCTTGGCCATCAACGTGATGCAGGACGGTATGTGAGACCGTCCTGGCTGCTCCGCGGACGCTCTTATTGATTTTTCATCCTCGTAACCGGATTCGCTGAAACTCAAAAAGATCTGCATGAATATGTTAAAAAGACAGTCAGCGTTCTGTAACCTTTGCAGTTTGTGAGTTTTATGGATTTTTTACGCAAGCAGAAGTTGGGATTTATCTAGAATAGAAAACAAGTCAACGTGTCTTACTTAACTCAATGCCATCGTTTCTCAGTGCTGTCAAGTTACGACTCCTATGGTGGTCTTTGGCAACGCCAAGCGGAGGGCAGCAGCAGGGGGGCAGAGTAAGGGGCCGGCCTGACGAGGTGGTGCGCGAGGTAGCATGGCTAGTCAAGTTTCATCCTTCATGCTGAGTGTATTCTAGAGCCACAATCGAATCTCAATTATTATCTTCAGAGACGAAGTTATTATGAATACATAAAAGTTTACGTTGACAGCCAGGCAATCCAGTGGTATCGTTCATGAACTATACCAGCTGTGCGGCCTAAACACTCGAGTGTTTCTCGGCATATCTGGTTCGATAATTATCGACAAGGTCGTGATAGCGGTTGGTGAGCTCTGAAACCTGTCTGCTGGCCGCTTGGGCCCAAATTGCCTTTGCTGACAGACTGACAGCAACCATTTGTACGTTTTCCTAACTCGGAAGACAAGCTGGATACCTCGTGTAACTCTCATTGTAGCAACTATTCCTTCGGGGCTCCGAGAAAACGGATTATGGGCCCCAGAACTGTTATTCTCTAGCCTTAGTTCAAAAGCGGCAATTGTATGCTGCTGTCTCCCATTAGGACTAGTGATAAGCTGTGGACTTGCGTTTCCATCACCAACAGTTGCACCGTCGTACAAATTTCGTTGAGGAGAAAAAGTGGTTGTCCAACCATCTAGTAATTTGCATTCCAGAACTATTTTTATACCAAGGTAAGTGGTAATTTGTAAAACATCTCATTTCAGTGTTCTAGTGAAAATCTTTTTTTTGTCATAACATTGAAGGTTCATCACACAATTCTGTTAAGTTCACAAAATGGTTGATAGAAATTAGATTTGTTCTAGTTGACCTACTAAAAACACCGAGATATGCCATACTTTTGGTCGTAGCATGAGCAGTATTGAGTGCTGAAAGCTACAATACTTTAAACAAATTTAAATAAAGAAGGCCATTATAAATAAACTACGTGACCGCATCAGTCAGTTATTGGTTGCAAAATCATTGTGATTGTTTTTGGTATAACTAAATTTGCTACTAAAGGTTGATACACCTATGATTTTGAAAGTGACAGGTGTTAACATTCTGTAAAACTAGTGCAGTTACGGATTTCTGTTCCAATTATTTTGGCATATTATCAACATTGTAAGATGTGAAGCGGACCACCACAATTGCAATTCATTGTATCGCCCTGTGTTTTTACAGAAGTACATGGAATTTACTTTTTGTTCGGTAGACATGGTCAAATTAAAGAAAATTGTGATGGTATAGAAAGAAAGGCATGTTTTTCTAATAATGCTAAAAATTCATACCGAAGTAAATCTATCTTCTTGATCGCAAGTGCAGCTTTGTACTCAATCATCATAACTTTTTCTGAAGTAATTTTCAATTATCAATAACGTCCTTTACTTAAAACACGCTTTTTCGAGAAGTTTTGTGTTCAGCAGACGTAGGAAAGCTAAGGAATTTGGAAATAAGCGAATATAGTTTTTGGACTGGCCTCATGTGGCCACTGGCAACTTTGAATTTATACTCTCTAATTCGATTTTGAAATTTGAGTGGAGAACTTAGCTTCAAACGTGATTTTACTGAACATGTCGGGGTTTTCCTGTATGACTGTATAGTACATGACTGATTGCCAAAATAAAAATTTAAATAAAGGTCTAAATAAACTGGCTTGTGGGATCCACTTCTTGGGTGTTACTCACAACAGACGATCTCAGTAATTAGTGTCACTCTGTCTGTTCAGCTACGAAGAGCTTCACCGGCTCATACTACTCTAGAAACAGTGCTATGCTGGAGAAAGTAATCATGCAGTGAAGGTAGTCAGTAAGCTGAAAGTATTGACTTAACGATAAATCGTATAACACGAGAAAACTTTTAACAGCAAGAATCTTTTTCATTTTATTACCTTTAAAAACTTTCTGCTGACACAAATTTTCGCGTTGCAAGGAAACTTTCATATTGTATATTCTTACAAGCAGGATGGACTTCTCTGTTTCCATGTATTGAATAATTTTACATCTCAGAAATGTTTTTTGTTCTATGCAGTATATTAAATCCATCTCAGCAAATTGTTCTCCAATAAGTCTTGCCAAACTTGGGCTTCCCAGATAACCTGGTAGATTCCTGAGCTTCATTTATTTATTTTGTGTGTGGGGAGGGGAATCGTTCATGCTCATTGTGCCAATCTTCGTCACAATAACTCTATACTTATCCTAACTGCTCACCGTAGAACCAGTAACACTTGTTGCAGGCTGCTGTTCAGGGTCTAGTTATGTGCGTCTTATATGCTCTTTTACCGAAGGGGAGGGATTAATGTTCCGTGTAGCAACGTCCTCCAAGAGTATATTCGATATAATTTAGCTGTCTACCTCAGCCTTCATTTTTTTGTCTAGTTTAGATGCTCCTTCCTGCCGTTAATGCGCTATCCAAAAGAAGGCAATTGCTAAGCTCAGATATGTATTAATGTTACTTGTGCAAAATATTGTTACTCGAATCGTTGTGTTACAGGTGAGAATAGCAAAATGAATCACTTGGTATTAACGAATTCATAATCAATTTTTGCTCCTCTCTTTTCCATCCATTATGCTCTTTTACATTTGAGTATCTGTCTTCAATTCGTTTTTAGAAGTTCAGAGAATTTGTCAATATCACAGCTTGAAATAAATTGTTGCACTCTCTGTCGCGTTCTTACAGTTGCGCATTCTTACATGGAAATTAGTCTCACGACAACAAGAAAGATGAATGCTACCAGAGAACACGGTTTGTCTTCGCTATATCACTTCTAAGAGTCGTCATCTCTCATTGTTTGCCCCTCAAGAGCACGACTACGATGGCGGACGACTGCAAAGCTGTACAGTTAGACGGTAGGTGTTCAACCATTTTATCAAGTGTATGGCATGAAACTTGTCTTCCTCATCCTTAAGTTTAGTGTTCCATGGCCACAGGAAGGCGCCATGAACATTTCCTGGTGCGCATACATGAATTTATCTGGCGGGACTTACACTCAGGACGTTCAAACGCGTGCTTCTTTGGGCATGTTGAAGATATGGATATGGTTATTTTTTGGCTAAATGCTATAGCATTTCTTCTTAATTTCATTTCGTTATCCACTCGATTCCGGAGAATGTTAAACAGAATACCCAATTGTCGGAGGTAGCCCTGCAATTGTGCCCTGGATTTTTATTTTATTGATAGAAGTGATTTTATGATTTTAATTACATAATTTTGGCAACGTTCATTTCCCTTCTACGTATCCTTAATCGAACGAGTACTTCAAGTATATAGTAAGAGATGCTATTAAGTGGTACTCGTGAATTTTGTGGAAGTAATTGATGCTTAATAGTTACATTCTAAGTCACACAACTTTCAAATCCGAATATTAGGAAGTCTCGTTGAGTCAATTGCCGTCTCTTCAAGATTTAACTAATGTGGTACTGCTATTTTTTTAAGCATTTTGGTGGAACGTTTTACTAAAAAAAATCTCTGGAACGAATATATGTTTACTTTGAATGGCGACGTGAAAACTTATGAGAAAGTTGCTTGTAAATACAGAAAACCACATAGAGATATGCATCTCTTTTCCCTATACACTAAAACTTTTTTACCAAACTACGTGTCAAATCTTTCCATTAACCAAAAATTCGTCTGATTGTTTTGAACGCTTCTCCACCAGTATTAGGTTTACTTTGCAATTTTGTTTTTGTTACCAAGAGCATTTCGAGTGTTTGCTGGATGTTCCATCCATCGGCAAGACATGTACAACTGCATTTAAGTATATCTTTATAGCCATAGAGGTCATCTTCTCTTGGACTGCACTATCGAGCGGAATTTGATGCAGGGGTTCACATGTGGGTCACTAAGGTCAATGCCCTAGAAGGCACGAGTCTAATCCTCGATACTGACACAGAATACCTAAAGAGCAAAGACCGTCGGTCTTAGGTTCGATCCCGAACTTTATCGTGGTGTAGTTACTCTTTGAAACCGCGCGTTAGTTAGGGTTTTTGTTACAAAATCATGTCTTGAGTTTTGTGAATGAAGTGTGCTTTATGCATGATTGTGCAGCTGTAGACTAGTAACGCTCACATTTGAGCTAATAAGAAATGACTACTTAAGTGCACATTCATAATTAGACCTGCCTGTATTAGAGCGTACGGCCCTACGAGATTACAACAGGAGGGCCAGACTTGTTTTTGGCAGACCGCTCAGGAACGATTATGCAATGTCCATGGTCTGTATAATTTATTCAGAATTTATTTACAGGCTTTGCTACTAGAGTTCTAAATACATGAATAAATAAATAGAAAAAAGAACGCGCATCCATATCAAGTTTATAATCTGCAAATGTGTTCGTGGCAGAATATAGTACTACATACATACTTTTTGAGGAGTATATTTTTTGTTCAGATTTAGAAAACACAGTGGTACTATGGCAGGAAAATCGTCTAAAATTGCTTTGGCTTTGGCTGAATAACTTCTATGAAACCTAATATACCCGAACTGATAGAAGCTAAATTCACTGTGAGCTAGCCAAAAGCAAGTATCGAGCGTACGGCTATGCTGTACATAATTTTCTCGTATTATCTAATGGTGTACTCATTCTAATTAAGAGCGTTTTATGCAACGAATGATATAGGGATATATTCATCGATGCTTAATTTAAGTTTGATTTTTCGAGGAACAGTTATTTTCAAAATTAAATTGTTAGATAATAATGCTTTCAAATTTGAAGTCGAACGTTTGGTCGCTATATAACCAGACTCATTGTCTTATTTTTATTTTTACCATTGAAAACGTAATATGATGGTAAACACTCTTAACTATTCTGAGCTTAGATCATGCTGCGAACAACACATTGGGTTTTGATCTTCATTTTGCGTGCTTTCTCTCAACGTATAGTTTCGGCTTTTAGTTGTTTATCATGGTTTACTTACGAGGCAAATTGTTTTAACATTGTTTTTAACAAGATCCGTACTGTTCGACATTCTTTTAACAAGATCCGTCTTGTTCGACATTCTTTTAACAAGATCCGTCTTGTTCGACATTCTTTTAACAAGATCCGTCTTGTTCGACATTCTTTTAACAAAATCCGTACTGTTCGATATGGTTTTAACAAGATCCTTACTGTTCAACATTCTTTTAACAAAATCCGTACTGTTCGACATGGTTTTAAGAAGATCCGTACTGTACGACATTCTTTTGACAAGATCTGTACTGTTCGACATTCTTAATAGATCATCCGTGCTGTTCAGCAATCTCTATGGCGAGACTCTCCCGTTCTTAATAGTTAACACAAACAGCATGAATGTTAATTTCTGTGAATCTGCCTCCTTCACCGAGCAAGAACGATTCATTATGATGTTTTATTGGGATGCTCATGAACGTTTCTATATTTTTGAAACTTTTTTTTGGTAAATCGGACCAACAGTCCCAGACTCGTGTGTGTATTTTTGATTACTCTTGGTATATTGGTTACAAAGTTTTGCCAGTCCTTCCCCGCCCCCCTCAGTGCTATGGCTTCAATAGACCACACCTGGAGTTCCTTTATGTTACTATGCATTATTTTTTGCTTAATATATTTAAAAAGTAAATGATAGGCTGCAAGTGCGCTGTACGAAGCGTTTTTATCAATTTGATAAGGATATTTTTTGTTGCGGTTGATCGTTGGTGTGCATGAGATGCATACGTAGCTTTCATTTATTATACCGAGCCTGATAAAATGTTGAACTTCTTCTGACTCTGTTTCCTTGACGCAATCTATACGAATTTTGGACTTCGTTAAGGTGACCTCAATCTTTTGTCCGCACTGCTGAGGCATTGAGAGCGTGAAGGTCGACGCATCGAGGGCAGCGCTGTGACCTCATTTGGGCATCACGCTGCTCAGCAGGTTCTCTTTCTTCTCTTCTGTACGAGCTTTAATGTTAACAATTTTGGGTTTTGTGCATCTTGCGTTACATTTTCGCATGCATACAGCAAGTGTATTTTTCAGGTGGGTGCCAGCTTGTGATACACTCCCGGATAAAAAATATCTCTGGCAGTTAAGTTATTTGTCTTAAATGCCGTGTTCGTACTTTCTTAAATAAGTTTTTCGGTTGGTTTCCATAATTTTCTACAAAATGCATCCAAAAGTAGCGGAGATTAAGACTTGAGTATAAATTTTTCAGTACGCAGTACACGCGCTTGTACGTAACATAATACGTTGTATTTTGGTCAAGTTTTCTTCCCATGTTAGGGAACGTAATCAAAATAACGAAGATTGTTTGTGCAATTATCTTGTGACGTGATGCTCGCTGTCTTAAACATATACTTAGGTGTTTGTTGGTGTCCCTCACTTGTGCCAATAGGCTCTCTAAGCAGCTCTGAGATGCCATACTAAAGGCAAGGAGGTACATAATTGTACGTGCTTGGAATTGGAAATGAAGTTAATATAGACCTGTGAAGGTGCTTGATTTCTTGTATCAAAGAATCATTGTTACCTCAAGTAATTTATCAAGCAGTTGAAACATCAGACGCTTCGATAGTGACGTCGGCAACGAAATGTAAGAACACCGACATTTAAGTTCTTACAAATATCTTAATTGAAGCGAAAATCTAGATGTTCAATCTCAATCTGTTAATTGAGGACTAAAACCTGTAGAGGGATAAAATTTGTAGCTTGAGGGCTAAACCTGTTAATTGAGGGCTAAAATTTAGTCGGGTGAAATTTGGTAATTGATGGCTAAAATCTGTTGGTTGTGGACTCAAATCTGTGTATTGTTGAATGTTATAATCCATTTGTTGAAAGCTCTAATCTATTTGTTGAATGCCCTAATTTGTTTGTTGAAGGCTCCAATTTGTTTGTTGAATGTCCAAATCTGTAAATTGAGAGGTTGGGGAGGAGCTTAATCGTTTAGTTGGGAACAGAAATTTCCGAAGCGAGTGTTAAAATAGTATGGTTATGTTTAAACATCGCTGGATTTAAGCCTATAACTGAAGATAATCGGAGGGTTCTATAATTATCAGTGAGGAAGGTCCTAAACATGCTTTTGCTCCTTTGATTTGGACCAGAGCTTCTCAACCAGGAGTAAATATACCCCTAGGCCGTAGTAAATTTACCCC